>JANPWX010017321.1:0-26558 GCA_024734555.1 Trochalopteron elliotii
AAGGGTACTGCTGGGAAAGGTATGAGTTTGGGCTATATTGCCCCCTGCCGGCCGGGACTACACAGGGCTGCTGGCAGATCCAAGCCATGATCTTTATCTCCCCAGCCGTGTCAGAGTCAATGACTCCTGGCAAAACAAACAGTCCTGTTACCAATGTAGATGATCTACTTATAATCAAGGCCTGGTAACTGAGTACTAAGAGTCCATAGATTTCCTCTAGGGAGACAAAAAACTGAGCAATTAGACAACGTTACTGTGTTATTGGTTGATACGTCCAGGCTTGCGGTTCTCGGAGTGACTGCATGTAAGTTGGAGGCAGTCTGGTGGGTGCAGGGCTGGCTGGAAGCTGAAAGTTGCTCCTGGTTACTGTGTCAGCTGCTGAGGGCTGTAGGATTTGTGTCTGCACTTGTTGCAGTCCCGTGCTGTGAGATGCTTCTCTGTAAAAGCTGGCCATTCTGGTGAAACATTCTGGTGAAGCGGCATTGATTAGTGAAATAAAGGCAAAGTCTCTGTCCTTAAGGGCTTTCTTTCTTATCTGTAACCAATTGTTATGCGCATCCAAAGGGAATAAGTCCAGATCTTTTTCAGGGCCAGGGTTGAAAGGTTCTCCGTCACTGCTAGAGTCTGTGTCCGCATAATCGGTTAGCGTTCGGCGGCTCTGGGGTCGCTGGTGGGATAGCACTGGGGCTACAGGTGGTGTCTGTGCTTTATCCCTGGCTTTCGTCGGGGAGGGGGTGCGGACGGGGGATGGGGAGCGGGACCTGAGCAGATCTGGGTTTAGCACGGCTGCAGGGGCCTTCTCCGCAGTTGCCTCACAAGTTGCCTCACTCCCCCCCTCTTTTTTAATGGCGTCCATGACCGCCCTCCAAGCAGGAAGCAGACGAAGCTCTGGCTCATGGCCAGACAGCATAGCCAGGTCGTAGAGTTTTATGCCGACCTTGTCCCAGTAGCGGAGAGTAAAAATAGAAGAAGGGGTGGTATCGGGGAACATGCGTGACACCCATTGTAGGAGCGACTTAAGGTTCCGCTTAAGGATGGGGGATCCATGCTTGCTCAGGAGGCGTAGCATGGTTTCATAGACGTCTCTCTCGTCGGACATTCTCTGTCCCATACTTTTAGTTCCCCTGGCTCACCTGTCACGTAGCAGCGTACAGGCAATTGTGAGCCCAAACACGGTTCTCTCACCATCATGATCAGTTCCAGGGGCGTCGTCAATTGCCGTCAGCTAGCCGGTCGTTCTCCGTTCACACAAAGCACCAATTATTGACGATTGAGGAGAGACGGGAAGACTGATTCTGTGATCAGAATTTGATTTTACTCAGGTTTTCCAAAAGCTTATATACCATTTCAGGAAGGTTAATAATTTCCACTACAATAATTAGGTTAAAAGATCATACAAACAACTTATGCATTTACAACATCTTTCTCGCAGGGGGTTGATTGAATCTCTCCTCTTCCCGTAAACAGGTTTAATCCCATCTTCTGTAATCTCAGAGTTCACCCAGCCCATAGATTACCCAGAACGTGCCAAAACAGGTGTTCTTGAAGTACCTCTTCTCCAAGCAGCCACAAAACTGCACACAACAGAGTGCATCTCTGTACCTCCGTTCTCAGATAGACACGCCATTGTGAAAAATAAAGTTTAAAACAACTCCTAAAAGTTAAAGTATAAATTTAGAAAGTATTAGTTATATTAGTTATAGAATTGTAAAGTTAGATGTTAAAAACCCTTTGTACTCATGTTTGTAATATATCATGACCTGTCAAGCAAGAATGTCGTTTCCATGGCAACGTAAGACTCCTACACCGCTATACTCGGCCTGGCTATCTCAACCCCCCTGCCCCCCGTCTCCTACTCTAACACCCCTTATGGTAATTAAAGATCCCAGGATGCAACACCTCAGGAAAATCGGGACAACTTCCAAAAACAAACAGTAATTAAGACTCTTTAACAACAACTTAAAACAAAAAGGATAATAACCATGAAGACTGAAGAGTACAAGCCAATTGATACCAGGACCTTTAGATCTCGCCGTGACCAGAAGAGCAATCTGAACATCCGACTCATCAGTGGAAATCACATTGGACTGGAATTGTCGGGAGCATGCTCCCGTGAGGGGGGAGGCTAATTCCCCACTCGGCTGTGTGCAGCAGCAGAGTGTCCAGCCCCCCCCCTCCTTCTCAGCACTGCGGTGGAGGCCACCCCACCCCCCCTGAGGCGCCTGCTTCTAAAAGAGCTGATACTTTAATAAAGGCATTTAAAGGAGGAAACATCGTCTCCTGCCCAATTTTTCTCACCATCATATTTTCCACTCTCGCAGCTCCATTATCAACTTTCAGCAGCTCCTCTCATAGAAAAAAGCTCTAAGAGTAAAAGCAGTTGCAGTGCTGCACCATCTGCTTTCCGGGCATAAGCAGCATCAAACTCACCGGTTCACTCTAGTCCTATCCTTCTCCACTGCATCTATCATTGTGTTATCTGGGTCTCGGTGCTTAAGTAAGTGCAATTGTTTTCACAGAGGACTCAAAGAAGAATAGGTAGCAGCTCAAGTAGCACTCGCTGAAATGCCTCCTTAAGACTGCCAATGTGAATGTGGAAGCCACGCTCCGCGTGCAGCCTACAAGCTGCGCACAACAGTCCTGTGCTCTGCAGTTTCTTTCTATGCCTTTTGCAACCTGCCACCCAATCATTCTCCCAGAGGAGAATCGTGGTCTACTTCTAGCACAGAACACTCTGCCAGCAGTGAAGCACTCCGAAGTATTGCTTCTGCCGAAGCTTGCCTGGAGCTTGCCCCTAGAACTTGTGGACACTTCTATTTGCATCACATTCAAAGGGGCAGTCGTCTTTCATTTACAACCTGAAAAGTGACATCAGATCGCTGCGCTGCACGCACAATGCTTCTCTGCTCAAAGTACCACAGCACACATTACAGCTTCACAAGGACTAAAGACCTGGAGAGACATCTAGCACGGAAAAATGTGCCCGGAGAAAAACATGTCCTGCCTGTCCCTTTCTCGTCACCCAGATTGTAGTGTTGTGTGAATGCCTTGGACATAGAACGACTGTGATAGATGTGATGGATAAATTCGTGTATTAAAATACTGGGAATGTAATAGATGTAGTAAATAAAATAATGTATTAAAAATATTGTACTTTGTAACCCTGAAACTGCAAAGTAAGCCCTGGTTCCCGGAATGGGAAAGGCATTTCCAAATATCAGGACTTACTTTGCAACTGTGAAGTAGCAGATTGAAACTCAAATTTACAGTCGAAAAGGCTGACTGAGCAGAATGTTGCTCGTTGATCAAATCAGACTCCGTGCACCTGGACAATCAAGTGACTGATACCAATCTCCAGGGAGGGCCCAGAGATGAGGCAAAAATCACCATCCCAAAAGCCGGGTTCCAGGAAAATCCTTTCAGGACTTACACCAGTGCCGGGAAATCTGTTCAAGATTCATCAACAAGTAAAAGACGGTGTTTGAATATGAAGACTGAACAGAGAACACAATGAACTCCCCGCTGAGCACAGAAAACAGTATAAAAATCAGACCCAAAATCCAGCGAGTGTGGACAGGGCAGGATCGCACCCTTGCTGCTGGTCGCCTGTCCACCCAGCATTCGATTGATGTTGTATGCTTTGATTGTGGCTGACACAGATTGATTTGGAAAATAGCAAAAATAAAAACTTTGATATCAGATTGGCTGATAATCATTTATAACAGACTAATCCAGCAAGTGCTTCTTTCCTGCCACATTTCGCTGAGCCAGAGCTACATGAACAGTGTGGACTCTGTGAAACAAAAAGGATATGTGTGTACCTAAAGCTGAGAAAAATTGTGCACAACACACAGTGGTTGTGTGTAGTATACCACTTTAAAGCAGCAAAGCTGAATATTATGGCTGGGCTTCAGTTCTGTCTGGATCTCCTATGGCAAGGAATGAAGCCTTAGTGTGTGAGCAGTCACTGGTGCCACTCCGTTTGGATCCTGACTGTGAAACTGAAGGCTTAGGAGGGTAGAGCTGAGTAGGAAAGTGCTCATAGTAGAGTGTGTGCTCATAGTTTGATGGGTGCAGTTGAAATTGTGGGCAGCAAGATCTTTCTCAGCTGGCATTTTGTGAGCTCTGTTTTTGCCAGATATTTTCAAGTTGGTTAGTGGACTCTGAGAGAATGAAAAGCTTTGTTAAGGCAAAGGAGTTCATGTTTCTCTTTGAGTTTGGTGCAAAGAAGAGTATACAGTTAGAAGGGGAAGATCGGGGAAATCTTTTTGTGCTGGCACTGTAGATTTGAGAGCAGGGACCTTTGTAACTTGGCTCTGCCCTCCAGGTGGTTTCTAGCTGTGGTGGTGCATTTGCTTCTTTTGTGAGTCAACAGTGTTATCCTGTGGCTGTTTTGATGAGCGCTGACAGCGCCAAGGAAAGTTTCTCGGCTGCATCTCGCCTAGGTTACTGAGCCTAGACCTCAAGCTTTCCTGGAGCTTGTATTTGTATTTGAAACTTGTATTTGCACCATGTTCAAGAGGCAGTCCTCTTTCTTTTACAACATGCCAAGCGCCACCAGAGAGCTGTGATTTTTGCGGGGTTCTTTTCTGCTTGAATGACACCGAGCAAATTACAGGTTCAAATGGACTAAAGACATGAGAAATGTCTGCAGAAAAAAATGTGCCGCGACAAAACATGTACTTCTTGTCCCCTTTTCGTCGCCTAGATTGTGGTGCTTTTTTGAATGCCTTGGACATAGAAAGCTCCAAAAATCACCCCAAAAACAAACACAAAATCACTCTAAAATTGGCTTTGCAACCGTGAAAAATCATCCCAAAATCATGGGAAATAACCCCATAATCAGCTTTGGCATCCCCTAAGCTCCCCAAAATCACCTCAAATATCCCCCCAAATCACCCCAAAGTCACCCCAAAATCACCCCAAAATTGCCCCAAAATCACCCTAAAATCGGCTTCAGCACCCTCAAACACCCCCAAAATTGCCCTAAAAACTCCCAAAATTGCCACCAAAAAACCCCAAACTCACCTCAAAAATCCTCAAACTCACCTCAAAAACTGCCAAACTTGCTCCAAAAACCACCCAGAAGTCGCCCCAAAAATAAACCCAAACTCACCAGAAATTTACTTTGGCACACCCCAAAATCACCACAAAATCAGCTTCAGCAATCCCTAAAACCCCCAAAATCTGGCCCAAAAATCACCCCCAAATCACCCAAAAACAACTCCAAAATTGCTTCAAAAGGTGTTGACATCACTGCCTTTTTAAATTCAGATTTAAAGAGTAAATTAAATAAATCCAGAAGGTCCCTATAACGTTGAATAATTTGAAGACAGACTGATAAATAACATATACATTGAAAAAGCAAGAAAATCAAGCAAGCACCATTCATAAACACTCCCTGCTTCTAGCACGTTTTTGGGAAGTTATACTATGGGTCTATAGTTTAAATTTATAGAGAAACTCTTGGATCATTTCTCAAATATCAAGCAAACCACACAGCCTATCTCTCCTCTCTTTTCACTTGTCCTTTCACTTCCTCCTACTGAGTTAATGAAATCATTATTATATAAAAAACCAGAGTAAATTCAGGAGAGCTCTGAAATCCTGACACTCTTGAAGAGACAACAGGATCAAAGAATGCATCTTCTCCAAAACTTCCCCCTCCTGTCATTACCAGTGCTTAGTAATATACAAAGTTTCTTGAACAATGGGATAAAATTTATCCTGACATTGCGAGGAAGAGCCTTAGATCTCTGTTACCTGGCTGCAGCCCTGTGCAGTAAGTGATAGAATTGGGAAAAAAAAAGGTCAGTTTGCCAGACACCAGGATTCAGAGAGAGACAAATGTCCCCATATTGCATGGTAAAGCCTGCAGCTCAGCTCTACTAAGCTGGACATCTTTTAAAAAGAAAAAAAGTCACAAAAAAAAGTCTTGGTACTCAAAAGAGTAAAGACTGGCAAAGAACCAGCCATATGCAGCAGCATTAATCCTCTGTGAGCTGGCAAGTACCCTTCCCACTTAACCTAATGGCATACAAAAATGGTCTCATGAAGCATTAACTGGGAGAAAAGAAAGGACACATTTGACCACAAGGTGCTATAATGTGATTTGCTGCAAATTGTGCCAACAATATTTAACAGATTCCTATGAATGATGGCAGCCTTTATTTATGGGCAAATATCAGTTAATTCTAAGAAATGCATGTTCAGCAGAAAGAAAAACAAGTGGAACAGCAGATGAAAAGAATGGCAGTGAAATGATAGGATGGGCTGTGTGATTCCTTGACATGTCATTTTGTTGAGGTTAGCCCTAAAGAGGGTGTCAAAGATGTAAGCAAAATAAGTATGCATACTAATCTCCATTTCCCCTCACAGGCTTTTAAGCAGCAATTTCAAAAAGAAGTAAGATCCTCATTACTTCCAACAGTTTTAAGAGCTTAGAATAGTGCAGTTACCCCAAATTCAGCATCCCTGAGTCAGCTAAACTATGAGAAAGCTTAAACAAGTGGGTATATTGGAAATAATATTTGGTGCTCTCTTCATTTTGAGTTTCTGAATCATTAAAGATCCTGCTTTCAAGCTTTGCAACTGAGTATGTATTTTGGCAGTTTTGCTGCAGTTTTGGTTACTCAGAATAATGTTCAGAGTCTTGCATGATCACTTGGCTGTGTGAGCTATGACCTGATGAGATCTTACGAGATTTTGGGGGAGAACTGCTGTAGGGATGCATTTCCCACACCTAGCAAGTGTTTTCCATATAGGGAAAAGTTTAAGACTCACCCCTTAAGGTAAAGAACCCAGAAACTTCGATATCCTCCTGACAAGGATTGGCTCAGTGCCAAGAGAAAAGCATCTATTGGATCTTGTCACCATTCTTCAAACGCTGTATCTCCCTCTATTGGCTGCAAGCCAGGTTATCCCTCCTAAAACATTCAGTATTTAGGAAAGAGCACAAAAGGAAGTAAGGGCTTTTTGGGGTGTTTGTAGCAGGGTGACAGAGATTTCTCAGGCACCTGTGTGCAGCTTTCATTTGTTTTCTGTAACGTTTATTTTGGTATTTTTACTTATTAAACCTTTTGATTTACAAAACACCTCCGAGGAGCAGTCTCGCAAATTAATTATAGCCACTTCTCTGAAAAGGCTGGTCCTTCAGAGATTGATACATTAGCAAGTTGCTTATTACACTCTGGCCACGTGTTACTCAGTATCAAACTGCAATAGTCAGCAGGAGTCAGGGATGAATAGTATTTGAAACAATCCTTGTTAATAACATCAGCGAGTGTCTGCTGCTTGCCAAAGAGGTGGTTTCAAGTTCTAACCTGTAGCACTCCTTCCCATTATACATACAAGCTGTCAACTGAATATATGGAGATAAACCTCTCCAAACGGAGAGAAACCTATTTATGTTTAAACTACACAATTGATTGAACTTAGACAGAAGAACTGGCATTGAAACTCTTCTGGGGGATGATGAGAACTGCATTTCCACTAAACCCAATGTCAAGTATCAAAATCTCATGCAGTATGTTTGATTTCATTTAGAAGAAAAAGATAAAATACAAATGGCATCTATGCTTGTGGCATTGGCACTCCTTTTAAACTTTAAGAGGATGTATATGTATCTGTGCACGCATGACTCAGCATGATGCTGGTGTCACTCCAATAAAACCAAGCCACCAACTCTTGATTTTGGGCCATATCCATAGCTCATTAAAATCAATGACAGCCTTTCCACTAAATTCAACTCTTCAGATCATAGCAGTCGGCTTGCAGTCTGATGTACCACAGAGACTGCAGTCACACTGCTTTCCCCCCTGTTTGACTTACAGCACGGCTTGATGTTTATGTTACATAACTAAAGATATTAAGACCAATCACACCACGCACACTGTCCACAGTACAAACATAAGGATTACTGAAAATCCTCAGAGGAAAAAAAAATCAGCTCCCCAGTTTAACATATTGTGTATACTTTATTTTCATTTATAAATAGAGTGATTTCATATAAATCAATAAATAACTAAGAATGAATGCCTAACACACTTCAACAGTATCAGATACAGGAAGCATTCCGGTCAAAGTTGTACTGGATTTTAGCAGATATTAAACAGGAACAACTAAAAATATGCTTGTTTGTATTAAATGTATCACACTCATACACACACAAAGTATTGTTCCCTGAGTATCCATTTTCACAGCTGTTCAAAACTGAGCAACATCTTAGTCCCTTTCTTAATGATTATGCAAGATTCCAATATTTGCACTTGCAGCTACTGCTTTCTTGTGAAATATTCTAAGTACCGACTGATCTCTAAATAAATGTATTTAGAATTTAAATAAATGGGCCTGTATTGAGCAAGTCTTTGGACCAAGTACTTCTTGCATCTTCTCTGACTGCCATACATCTGATGAAAGAAAACATAGCTGTGCATTTGTCTGAAGTAAATTCACTGACTGGCAAATTAAGAACCATCACAAGTGGAAAAAAATATTAACTTTGAAACAGAAACCAGTGACAGTGAAACTTCTTAAGTGATAAAATTTAACTTTTGATGGTTGTCTGCACTTAGTTGCTCCCAGAAAAACTAAAAATAAGTCTAAAAGGGGATCTACTTCCCAAATGTCTGAATGCAGCCAGAAACCCTGTACTGTGGGTTCCAAAGGACAAAGAGTTTTGAATCATCAAATCTGCATTAGGTTTGTCTCCATCTCTGTGGTCACAGGAATCTGTGACATTTCATTTTTTGAAAACTTCCATCAAATCTTGGACAGAATCATAAGCAAACATCTTATGTGGAAAAGCCTTCCAACTCACAGTGATCTGAAAAAATGGAGGGATTTACTTTTTGTTCATATAACATCCAAGTAATTTGGGTTTGCATATTAGAAAAAGCATTTGCATACATAAATAAATGCCCTAAATATCTAAATATATTCTAAACTTGAGTCAATTCAAGTCCAAGGTAAGAAGAAATGCTTTCCACTTTCTTATACTATAGTGAGAACTGAGTTTTTTAATTTTGCAGATATGGACCAAAATTCTACATTGGACTGGATGGTTCTGGAATCCTTGCAAACCTCACACTCTCTGTCTGATAGGGCTGCATTTCCTTATGACTGTAGGAGCTCAGTCTGGAGAAGTGTAGCTGTGTTCATCTTGATAAGTCATCTACTTATGATAAGTCATCTACTGACATCCTTTGGAAACAGATTAGCAATTTCACTAAGTCAATGTAAATTTTCTGGTACAATATTCTTCAGGAATTGGCCCAAAGCACTAGCAATGTACTGGTCCATGTATTATAGAGCTAGAGGTCCAAACTATAAAAAAAACAGTTGAGCAAACAGTGCAAAAATTTATTCCATGCCTACGAAATTGCTGGATTAAGCTTTCATTGTATTTGTTGTATAACAGCAAGACAAATATATATTTGCATTTCCTATCTTACAATGGATCTGTAAAGGTATTGGAGTCCTAATTATCATCTGTTGAGGTTTCTCTCGTGGTGGGGGCTGCTACCGGCTAGCAGTGAATCCCTCCAGACCACAGAAACATCTCATGTGGGTCCATCAGCTCAGCAGCTGCTGCGTGGGTCAGGCTTGGAAGAAGGAATCGTGCTCTCTCTTGGGTTAATAAGGATGTTTATTCAGTGCAGCCATGTGGAAGGGGTTTTGCAAAAACCCCTTCTCACCATGGTGGTAGCATGGAGAGGGCGAGGAGAGAGAGAGAGTGGGCGTGGTGTGTCCCCTTTTTCCCAGCTTGGGGGCTGGGCAGGGAAACACTGACCCAATGGGGAATGGAAGGGGCAGGGGTCACACCAGGAGGACCCACAGGGGTAGGAATGGCGGGGGGGTGAAAGGGATATACCAAGTACAGACTTATAACAAATACAATGCAAATTCAAAAACCTGAAACTCATGTTGCTACAATCATCTATTGTATTGTGTGAGAGAAAAAGAAATAGAAAACTCGCATTCATGAAGCTGTTTAAAACAGAAAGGCAAGATTGGTGGCCTTATCTTTCATTAAGGTTTCAAACAGTATACTTCAAGTTACCTGTAACTGCTTTCAGTTTCTGTCAAATACCAGAAAGACAGCATGAAGTGTAAAAGATCCACAGTGACTGTAATCCCACATGGATCAGAATGTGTACACTAGGCTAACTTAATTTCTCCAGTCTGCTACACCAGGTCTGAAATGAGTAAGATCCCATCCAAATATGCATCAGACAAACTCTGCTCAGTACATAGATCTAGGCAAAGTCCACTCAGACATAGGATGTGGTGCAAGGACACAGCACAAGGGCTGGAAGGGAAAAGGGTCACTTTGAATGGCATTTTCAAAAGAGGAGTTGAACTAGAAAATGAAAGACTCTAGGTGGTTTGCTGAGGTTCTTGGATGTTTTGTGCTCTTATCCTGTCTGCAGCATGTCACCTGGATGAAAGCACTTGCCCTTATGTTATAAATGATTTTTAGCCAATCAGGTATCAAAGATTTTATTTTGCCATTTCCCAAAAACTATTTGAGACAACCACAATAAAACAGAGCAACATCGATCGAATGCTGGGTGAACGGAGGTACAGCATCAAGGGTGCTTTCCCTTCCTGTCCACAAATGCTGAGGTTTTGAGTCCAGTTTTTATACAGTTTTTCCTGCCCGGCAGCGAGTCCATTGTGTGTCCCTGTCCAGTCTACATATTCATGTGTTTCTTTGTTTCGTGGATGAATTTTGAACGGATTTCCCGGCAATGTGCATGTTCTGAAAGGGGGTTCCTGGAACCGGGCTTTGGAATGGTGATCGGCTCAATCTCCAGGGTCCTCCATCGAGACTGGCATCAGACGCTGATCCCAGGTGCACAGAGTCCGTCCCGATGGATGAGTCATTTCCTGCTCGGCCTCCTCCTTTCTGTTGCAAATTCTGGTTTTGCCCTGCTGTCTCACAGGTGCAAAATAAGTCTCGATATTTGGAGACGCTTTTGCAACTTACGGGAACCAGAACTTACAAGACAGTTTCAAGGTTATAAAGTACAATGCATTCAATACACAAGTTTATTCACTACATCTATCACAGTCCCAATATTTTAATACACGAATTTATTTACTACATCTATCACAGTCCCCCACCTTTTTCATAAACACATTAAATTCGTGTTTATTTAACCCTATTTCTTAGCACACTACTTTATTTTCTATATTCTACTGAGATTTTTCCCTTTTTCCCAATATCACTCTGGTAACAATGTTTTATTTCCTTTTTACCAGTCATCCTCAGACCGGTCATAATCATCCCACTCTTCCTGAGTTATTTCACAGTACTTTTGGTAAGATATGTCTTCTTTCACCTTCTCCTCAAATCTTTCCAGTGCTTCTGCTGCTCTGCTTGTTTCCTCCAATTTCATTATCCTAGATACTTTAGAGAACTGGCCAGCCTTTCCCCCAGCGAGTTCTGGGTCAGTGGGCATGGCTGCAATCTGCATGCCCTGTACCACTGAATGAATTAATTGGATAAGACAAGGGATCAAGCAAGGTAAAAACATGATTCCAGCCACAGAACATAAGATGAAAAATACTATCTTCTTCCACCAAGCCCCTTGTCCAAACAGCTGGTCCCACCAAGAGGCTTGGAGGATGGAGTTCCACTTTTGGACAGGTACACGTGCCACCTTTTTGATTTCAGCTGCCAAACCCTTGATTGTCTCTCCATAATCATCTATTTCTATGCAACATTTTGATTCGTTAAATTTTCCACAGACTCCCCCTTCTTCTGCCAATAAGTAATCTAGGGCTAGTGGGTTTTGGTACACAAAGGCCCTCATCTGGGAGTGCTGTTTTGCCAGTAACTCTAAAGCATCTGAGGTGTGGTTGGAAACGATTTCAACCACACCCTGCAGCCTTATCAATCTATTCAAAAGATAGATGGGGGTCCGATACCTCCAACTTCCATCATTGGCCCAGGTTGCAGGGCTGTAATATTCTATAATTCTATCTGCTGGCCATTCTTCATTTCCCCATTTCTGGCTCCCCCCAGCCATGGGTAATTCCTTTTTCAAATCTCTTTTTTGCCTATTGTCCTGGTTTAGGACAAATTAGGGGAAGGTCTCCAGAAGGAGCCCCCCAGAAAACAAACCTCCACCACCCCTCCCCCCAGCTCTGGGTTTGGGAAGGAATTCCTCGGAGGAGAAGTGGAAAAAACCTATTTATTGGCAAATAAATGAAAACACTCCCCAACACAAGGGAAAAGAAAAAGAGCCCCACATGATACTCAGGCAGTTGCTGTGAGGGGAGGGCGCAGAGCTTCTTTCGCGGGCCCCGGAGATCCCAGATATTCCCAGGTCAGGTCTGGTCTGGAGCCGGTCCAATGATCTTCGGGGGGGGGGGGGGGAGGGAGGGTAAGAGAGAAAAGGGAGAGGGAAAAAGAAAAGGAAAAGAAAAAAAACCAGAAGCAGCGAAAGCTAGCAAAAGCAAAAGCTAGCAAAAGCAGAGCTAGCAGCAAAAGCAGAGCCAGCAGCAAAAGCAGAGAAAAAAACAAGACCCCAAAGAACAAGTAGCCCCGCCGTGGCAAAACAGCCCGGCCGAAGGGGGGGGGGCAGCTGTTAGACATAGCAATGTAGTACACAGGGACAAAGCTGCACGATTGGGATAGGAGGCACCGTCAACCCAGGACAATATCCTACCAATTCTGTGTATTCTTTGCCTTCCCTGCTAATGCATACAGTTCCAATGATTCTTTTATCCAATATCCACCCTTTGGGTCTCTGGATAGTTTTTGAAATTTGAGTGTTATCCCATTTTAAAAGTTGTTCCAGAGTTAAACTCTCACCTTTCCAGGGCCATCTTTCTGCTGATTTTAATCCCCCACAGATCTAGCAATTAGACAACCCCAATTCCGTGGCGATTTCCTGCATTAAATCTATTAACAGGTTCTGATTTGGAGCAGGTAATCCCCAGTCATTGTACTGTTTCTCTAATTGCTCATAATGTTCACTTAAAGTTTTTAGTCTTTCCTGTTCCATTCTTCTTTTCCTTGCCTCTGATTCCTGCCTCTTCAGTTCCTGTGTTAACATTTGCACTTTGCTTTCTGGATAGAGCCCCTCCTCATTCTTTGAAAAACAAAAGGTTTCATCAAACTGTAAACATATTCTGTCATCATCATCTCTGAGAAGATCCAGTACTATGGGTTCATTACCTAAAAAGGTTTTTCCTTCATGTTTCAAATTCTTTCCCACCCAGTACATTTTCCCACCCATAGTACACATTTCCAGTTTATTTTTATCATAGCATAACCTGTTAACCTGGTAGTAAGCCAAAAAGGTAGATTTCTTTTTCCCACCTACCCATACAGTTCAGTTACACTGGTTACACATGGGGATGGTCGGTATTCCTCCTACCTCTTGTTTGTGTATTTGGTGAATGGAGGATTCTTTTTCTTTTGGTACATTCTCAGACTGCCCATCCTTAGGAATTGCCCTCGGGTTGTGGCACACCACCCCCTTTTCCAATTCACACACTTTGTATCGAGTGCCATTGAAGGAACAATACCCCTTTTGCTTACCCTCTTGGCAATCGTACTGTGCTTGGTACTTCACGGTCCTTGTGGCAGCTTGTCCTGTCAGTGCTATCTGCAGGCACTGTTCGCATTCATTCAGGGGGTTCTGCCTCTGCGGGTTCTTGGGATACAACCCATCTGCTCAGCACACGACTTGGCTCAGGACTATCAGGATTCCCCACTGGAATACTCCTCTGCCTCTCCCTTCGCCCATGGGGTAGCAACCAGCGGCGGGGTAAACCATCTTCTCGGCAGCAGGTGTATGCTTCAGGGGTCTCCTTAGTCCGAACTGCAAATCTCCTTTTGAACACGTCCCACCGGGACAATCTGATAGTATCAGATCTGCAAGGTACTTTGTTTGTCCTTCGGCACTCGATTGCAAGGACTTCCGCTTTTGCATCCAATTTCCCTCTCACCCCCTTTTTATATATTATGTACCACTCTGGAGAATCCAATTCCAGCAACCCTGCACGAGTGGCAAGCCTTAAGAGATGGCTAGTCTCCTCTTGTTCCTCCTCCAAACACTTAGTACACAGACCCTTTGGTCGGTTTCCTCCCTGACAGTGAGTCACCCAAATATGTTTACAGTAAACACACTTAAAATGTACAAAGGGAAAGCATTCACAATCTGGTTCAGAACAACTTATCTGACCCCCTTCGGTCATTTATGGTGTTGCTGTAATCTGATCTTCAAGTCTCCGGGAGATGAAGACACCTTCCACTCCGAGGCAGTGCTCTGAGGCTCGACTTTCTTTACCCGTGGCGCGTGGGTCCAACCTTTCTCTGCAGTTCTGATGGCTGTATCTGTGGTGAGAAGGACGACAAAAGGACCTTCCCAATGAGGTGCCAGAGGGACTTCCCTCCAGGTTTTGATCAAAACCTCATCTCCAGGATGTATTCTGTGAATGGCAAACCCCAAGGGGGCGCTCTGAGGAATCAGTCCTCGTTTTCGTAGGTCCTGTAAATTTTTGCTAATAGTTATTAGATACAGTTGAATTTGATTATCCTTTATTTGTGGATGTCTGACGGGCATTCCATGCTTGTAGGGCATCCCATACAGCATCTCAAATGGTGACAGTCCAGTTTCTGAATGAGGCATAGTTCTAATGTTCAGCAGAGCTAGAGGAAGACACTTTACCCAAGACATTTTTGTTTCTAGCATTAATTTTGCCAACTGTGCCTTTAGTGTTTGATTCATCCTTTCTACTTGTCCTGAGCTCTGGGGGTGCCATGGGATTCCTAAGGCTTCTGATATTTGTTTAATAATTTTGGAAGTAAAATGTGTACCTTGATCTGAATCTATGTGATCCACTATCCTATATCTAGGGATAATTTCTTCCAGTAATACCTTTGACACAGTTTGGGCTGTAGGCCTTGCTTGGGGGAAGGCTTCAACCCAGTGGGTTAATTTGTCCACGATTACTAATAGAAATTTATATCTTCCTACCTTAGGCAAGTCAGTGAAGTCCACCTGGATCCTTTCAAACGGTCAATAGGCAACAGGATGTCCCCCTAAAGCCATTTGTCTGGATCTGGCTCAATTGACCCTCTGGCAGATCATACATCCATGCACTTCTTGTTTTGCCAATTCATATATTCCTTTGCATCTGAAAAATTTTAAAAATTGTTCTGCCAGAGCTTGTGCTCCCCAGTGAGTCTGCTGATGCAGTCTCTTTAAAATTTTTCTAGCATGATCTTTTGGCAACAGTTCCCTTCCATGGGGTAATTTCCATCTCCCTTCCTCCAGTCTCCCTCCTATTTTCTCAAATCCTTCAATTTCTTTTTGGGAAGGACTTGGGAGATATTCTTGAGTCCCTTCTTCCCCAACCTTAGGTGTACTTATTGTGAGCAATGCTGCTCTTTTTGCCTCTTTGTCTGCCAAATTATTTCCTCTAGTCTGAAATTGCATACCTACCTGATGTCCTTTGAGATGGAGGATGGAGATCTCCTCTGGCTCCCTGATAGCTTCTAAAATTTGTTTTATTATTTCCCCATGAATTAACCCTTGACCCCGAGTGTTAATTAAACCTCTCTCCTCCCATATTTTGCCAAACGTGTGTGCCACCCCAAAAGCATATTTTGAATCTGTGAATATGGTACCTTTTTTCCCTTTTAACCTTTTAAGTGCTCTCAGTACTGCATATAACTCACAGGCTTGTGCAGACTAGTTAGCGTTCAAGGGTCTGGATTCCACCATTTTACCTGATTTGCCATCTATTATGGCATACCCTGATTTCCTTTTCCCTTCCACCACCCTTGCTGATCCATCAACAAACAATTTTTCTCCATCTTCTAATTCTTCCTCTTCCAAATCTGGCCTTATCTTTGTTTGCAATTCCACCACCTCT
Organism: Trochalopteron elliotii; assembly: GCA_024734555.1. Lineage (NCBI taxonomy): Eukaryota > Metazoa > Chordata > Aves > Passeriformes > Leiothrichidae > Trochalopteron > Trochalopteron elliotii. The sequence goes on from JANPWX010017321.1 coordinate 15,898, forward strand.
GCACAGTTATGGGAGGGCTCCTCTAGTGCCTCACCAAACAGAAACTGGGCTGGATTTTGAGCAGCAGTTGTTCTTAATTCCAGGCCGTGTGAGTGAACTAGGATAGCCTCATATTTCAGGAGCCTGGCATCAGTGAGCCATTTGTCTGCCTTTTGTGCAGAATGCTCCTTACATTGTGTGGGGTGTAAACCACTAGAGGAGTCCCAAAGGTTACCTTCTTTGCCTCTTCCACCAGCAGAGCAATGGCCACGATGGCCTGCAAACAAGTAGGCCACCCCCTGCTTACCGGGTCCAGGAGTTTAGAAACATATCCCACAGGTTTCTTGACCCCTGCCCAGTCCTGAGTTAACACACCCTGAGCAGTATGATTGCTAACATCCACAAACAGCTGGAATTGCCTTTTCACATCCGGCAAGCTCAGCACAGGGGCTGACATCAGAGCCTCTTTCAGTCCCTTGAATCCCAGTTCATCCTGCTCAGTCCATTTCAATCTATCAGTATTCAATCTCTCATAGAGGAACTTTACCTTTTCACTATACCCTTCGATCCATTGTCTGCAGTACCCTAAAAGCCCCAGCAACTGTCTAATTTCCCTTTTTGTGCGTGGAGAGGGCAGAGCTATAATCCCTGCCACCCTCTCAGGGTCTAATTTCTTCTTACCTTTTGGTATCCAATGACCCAAATATTTTACTTCCAATTCTGTGATTTGTAATTTTGATTTTGAGACTTTAAGCGCCCTGTTCCCCAAGAAATTCAACAATGAAATAGTGCATTCCCTTACATCCCCCTCTTTTGGGCCTGCCACCAGTAAATCATCAACATACTGCAATAATTTTGTTCCCTCCACTCGCACAAACTTGCTTAGTAATTGTTTGAGGCCTTGACCAAATAGATTTGGAGAATCTACAAATCCTTGCGGTAAAGAAGTCCACCTAAGTTGCTGTTTTCTATTTGTTTCAGGATCTTCCCATTGAAAAGCAAAATAATCTCAGCTTTCCTCAGCCAGAGGACAAGCCCAAAAAGCATCCTTTAAATCTATCACACTATACCACACATCCTCTGGGGAGACCCTGTTCAGGAGGGTATAGGGATTGGCCACCACTGGGAACGGGGTTTTTGTTCTCTCATTCACTGCTCGGAGGTCCTGTACCAACCTGTAACTCCCATTCGTTTTCCTGACTACCAGGATGGGCTTGTTGTGCCTTGACATACAAGGTTCCAAAGTTCCTTTACTCACCAAGTCATCTATTACTTGTTTCAATCCCCTCCTCCCTTCCATGGAGATAGGATATTGTTTAATTCTAATCGGATCCTCGGGTCTTTCTATTTCAATTGAAATAGGTTCTATTTCCAGCCTTCCCACTTCCCCTTGGGAGTACCAGACCTTAGGATCAATTTTGCTTTCATCTGTTTCAGTTAATTTGTACAAACTTACCACCAATTGTGAGTCCTTCACAGTTAAATTTATTCCCAGAGCTATGATCATATCTCTACCCAATAAATTGTAATCTGCTCCTTCTACCAACAACAAATTTCCCAAGCAAATTTTATTTTCAGATTCTATTTCTACACCCTTTATCAGGGGCACTTTAAATGGGTCACCTTTGGCACCTATGACTAGCATCTTTTCTTGACTTTTGAAGCATCCTGGGGGTAATTTCTGTACAGTGCTCCTTTCTGCCCCTGTATCCACCAAAAAAATTACAACTTGTCTGTGGGGACCTACCTTTAATTTTATCAAGGGCTCATTAGATGTTCTGGTCCCCAAAATAAAAAGACCCTGACACCCCTAGTCCTCTTGAAAGATCTTTCCATCCTTTATCCTTTTCCTGAAGTCCCTCTTCAAATGTCCCTTCTTCTTACAGTAGTAGAACTCTGGAGGTTCCCTTTCGGGCCCCAAGCTCCTATTGGAAGGGACGGACTGTTTCCTCTGCATTGTTTTTATTGTGTCCTGGGAGTGTTCATGTTTCTGAACTTCTTTCACTGCTGCAACCAGTAACTTTGCCTGCATTTTCTGTTTTTCCTCATCCCTCCTCATGAAAACCTTTTGACCTTCCCTCAGTTCTTGTAAGCTTTTCTCCTGCCAGTTATCTATTTTCTCCAGTTTCTTCCTTATGTCCTCCCATGATTTTTCAACGAATTGTGTTTTTAACAACACTTCCCCAATGGGGGAGTTAGGGTCTGTTCCAGAGTATACCTGCAGACTCTTTTGGAGTTGGTCCAACCATTCCGAGGGCATTTCGTCTTTTCCCTGACATTCCCCGAATACCCTGCTGATATTTTGTCCCCTTGGCACTGCCTCCCGTATACGCTGGATTACAATGTTCCTAAGATCTATCATGTTTCGCCTACTTTCCTCCATCTGGGCATTCCATCCTGGACTCTGACAGGGCCATTTCTGTTCCCCGGAGGTCCCCTGGGGGTTACTGCACTCCCAATCCCGTATACCTGCTTGTCTTATCATTTCCCTTTCCTCATTATTAAACAATGATCTCAGAATTGATGTAAGATCCTCAAACGTAAAAATGCTATTCCCTAGAAATTCATCCAATCTATCCACCACCCCGAAAGGATCATCCATCAATCGACCCATTTCTTTCTTAAACACTCTCACATCCCTGGTATTGATTGGCACATTCAGAAATTCAATAATTCCGGGTGCAGTCGGCACTTCCCTTAAAGAAAAAAGATTGTGCCTATCCTCTTCATTCTCACTCTCATCCTCATTCACTCTTTTTGACCTGCGTCGGGTCCTGCTTGCCAGAGGCGAGCTTATTGTGACCTGTTTTTTGGCTCCCGCAGGCTGCAGGACTGGTTGGGGCAGAGGGAAAAGCGGCAGAGGAGGAGAAATAGGGGTTTGTGCGGGGAGAGGAGGAATCTCTGGCGGTTGCAAGGGAAATAGAGGTGGAGGGTGCAAAAAGGCTTGTGGGAGTTGTAGTTCTAGGGTTCGTGAGGGCGGTGCCTCTGGGAGTGGTGGGAACAGTGCCGAAGACTGTGATAGAACTGAAGGAGGTGTGAGGAGGGGTGCCTGGACAGGAGGCACCTCTGGGGGCAGGGGTAGGAGAGGAGGCGGGAGTTGGGAGGACCCCTGAGAACCCGGAGGAGGGAGGGAAACGGAGACCTGAGTCGGTACGGCGAGCGGAACTCCCAGCGGAGGACCTTGTGCCGGTACGGGCTGATTCATGGGTCCCGGAGGTGCAGATGGAGGCGCCTGAGCCTGCACAGGCGGCTGCGCAGGTACAAGGTACGGGGGGAGGGAGATGATCAAGGGGGTCCCATATATCGTTCTGCGCTATGGCTCCCCTTTTAGTCTTCATTGAGAACAGTCCAATTCTGGATCCCTCCCATAACTTAGCATATTCTTTTTCCTCATGGTCCTGCAGTTTCTTATCATTCACATAGTTGCTTAAGGCTTTGCAGGTCCATTTCTCAAATGTACCAAATGTGGGCCAAATTACGTGACTCCTTATTTCCTTCCCTCCCCAAACCTCTATGCAATAATGTATCATTTTCTCCTTAGATTTTCCCTTTCTCCTAGAACAGTCCTCCCAATGTTCCAACATCCATCCCAATGGGCTATCCCGTGGGATTTCGAGAGCACCACTGTCCTTTTCCAAGGTGTGTTTCTCCTGTGCCTCTTTGCCGGGCTTCCTTTTTCTTTATCCCATTTTTTGAAATTTACTTACCTTTGGAAAGGTCCTGTGACGGGTTTTTCTTAGCTCTCCAGCTAAGAATTAGGATCTTTCCCTGATCCTCCCCAAGTGGGTTCCGTTTTACTGGATTACTGTCCTGATTTAGGGCAAACCTGGGAGGAAACTTCCTTAAGGGGGCACTCCCTCCCCTCCCCCTAACCGGTTCGGGAAAAAAAACAAAACCTCCTCCGAGAGAAGTGGAAAGAACCCTGTTTATTAAACAGGCAAAGCACTCCCTGGCACAATAAACTGAACAATACCCAATGATGCCGCTCTGAAGAGATGACAGATTTAGGAAAGAAGTCCGTCCTGTAGGTGATTGCTCTGTCTCAGAGCCTCTGGTGCTGGGGAGTGTTGCTGCGCAGGTCTTGGTGGGTTCCAGATGCAAGCCCCCCACGGCGCTCCCCCCGGGTCTTCAGTCCANAGGAAAAAAAGAAAGCAAAGCGTCTCCTCCTGCTGCTTTCTACGCTAACTAACTAACTACTGCAAGAAAAAAAACTCTCCTTGTGTGTTGAATTCAACTCTCAAGGCCAGACGGTGGAGGACAGTTTCTAAAAACAAACTGCGCGCCTCTCCCCTCCCCCCAGCTCCCAGGCTTATCAGACGATTGGGATACAAACATCATGTCACCCCAAGACAATTACTTACCCTTTCAGCCAGCTGTGCTGAGGGTCTTTTAGGCCAGCAATGGATTTCCCTCTTGTTTCTTTCCTTGGGCTCTCACCCAGCCCTGAGCTAAAAGGTTTACCAGTTTCCGAACTCAAAGGAACGTCTCTTTCCCTTTTAGCGTCCCGTGATCAGTTCCCAAAACCTCCCCGTGTTTTGGTTTTTATGAGCAAAATGAGATTTTTGTCCCGAATCACTTCTTCGTCGGCTGACCAATTCCCTCGCGGGAGAATGGAATTGTGGCCTTCAGGTCCACATTCGGGTCGTGATAAAATCACGTCTCATTCACTTGCCTGATCACACTCACTCAACCAGCAATACATACAGCTCCTTTTCTTGTGTGGATTCTTCGTGCATGTAGATTTTTCCAAGTGAAAAGTTTTGCCGCTGCTTCCTGAAGACCTCCCCGGGTCTTCCCTGAGTTCTCTGATATCTCTTGGATCCGAAACCCCTCCTTTTATTGTGGCTTTGGCCTAAATTTGTTCGTGATACAATAGGTGCTACGGGGTCTCCCACTATGCCAGGCCACCGAAGATCAGCAGGGCGCCTCCTAAGCAAAGGGGCTCTGCAGCACCGAAATTGTATCCAAGTCACGGCACCAATCTGTTATAAATGATTTTTAGCCAATCAGGTATCAAAGATTTTATTTTGCCATTTCCCAAAATCTATCTGAGACAACCACAATAAAACAGAGCAACATCGATTGAATGCTGGGTGAACGGAGGTACAGCATCAAGGGTGCTTTCCCTTCCTGTCCACAAATGCTGAGGTTTTGAGTCCAGTTTTTATACAGTTTTTCCTGCCCGGCAGCGAGTCCATTGTGTGTCCCTGTCCAATCTACATATTCATGTGTTTCTTTCTTTCGTGGATGAATTTTGAATGGATTTCCCGGCAATGTGCATGTTCTGAAAGGGGGTTCCTGGAACCAGGCATTGGAATGGTGATTGGCTCAATCTCCGGGGTCCTCCATCGAGATTGGCATCGTCCCTGATGCACAGAGTCTGTCCTGATGGATGAGCCATTTCCTGCTCGGCCTCCTCCTTTCTGTTGCAAATTCTGGTTTTGCCCTGCTGTCTCACAGGTGCAAAATAAGTCTTGATATTCAGAGACGCTTTTGCAACTTACGGTCTGGCTGGAGCCTTTCCCATGCTGGGAGCTGGGGCTGTGCCCATCCCGATGACCGCCCGCCCTGCCCAGCCCCCGGCTGCCACTCACCGGCCGCCGCCCACGCCACATGCCGCTCCGCTCTCGCTGCCCCAGGGAGCCCCGCCCTCCGCCACCGCCCAGCGGGCACCGGGCATCTGCCCTAGCTCCCGCGCACTGCGGGAGTGCAGACAGCCCGGTGGGCACCAACGCCGGGATGCGCTGCCTCCGCACGAAGCCTGGGAGAGCACCTTACACAAAGCAGAAGCCTTTGACACTGAAGGAATTTTGGCTCTTTCTCAAGCCTTTGGGGCATGGGAAATCCCTGCTACCTCCAAGGCTTCCTACTGGTTTGTTGTCCATGGAATCGTACAGACTCCAGCCTGAGAAACCTGTAACAACTCAGCTGTGAAGGCACAACCATGGCGTGAACATGGAATCACAGAATATGCTGAGTTGGAAGGGATCCATCAAGATCATGGGGTCCAACTCCTGGCCGTACACAAGACACCCCAAGAATCACATCGGGTGCCTGAGAGCATTGTCCAAACACTCCCTGAGCTCAGACAGGCTTGGTGCTGTAACCACTTCCTTGGAGAGCCTGTTCCAGTGCCCAACCACTCTCTGGGTGAAAAACCTTTTCCTGGTATCTAACCTAAACCTTCCCTGACTCAGCTTCATGTGATGGTAGTGACAGTTTTTGGGGCTCGGTTCCTGAGACACAATGTCTCGGGAAAGCATTCAGCTTTACCTAAGTCAGCACTCAGCACATTACCTGGAGGGCTCAAGACACAGTGCAAGGCATCTTTTCAGCAACATGATTCAGGTAACATTGTTCACGCTGTGGGATAACTTTGAGGGTCTGAAAGATTTGCCCATTGAGAGCATTATATAACTAGAACAGATGGAAATGCATCAGGCCAGGAAATCAATGGAGTGCTTCCTTAGCCTGTTGAAAACTGTATTCTACTGGATCACTATGTAGTGTCTTAGTTTGTGTCAAATCAAGTTCAGTGACTGAACTGATCTCAGCTAAATAAACTGAGATGAGAATCCATCCATCTTGTTGAATTTCTGCAACTAAAATATTGCAGGGTTACACCTGGGAAAACGTACAGTTTATTGATAACTCCCATCTTCTAACCTTTGAATCTATTAATGTTGAAGTTGGTTACCAATTCCCATTGAAACAGACTGACCTGCTCTGTTGCAGAACTGGCACTGCATCACATTGGCAGAGAAGTAACAGGCCCTCCTTCAGGGATCCAGTGACACCAGTGAAGACAGCTCATGTGTTCCAAAATGCAAAGTGAATGTCTCCAGTGTAAGTAAAAATAGGTCCTTGTGAACATGTGTACATGCCATGAATAGCATTTCCATATCCAACACTAATGGAGCAGAGATAACATTTCCTAATCCCTCTAATAGTGCTACTAGTTTGACCTGATCTGGGAATGCATCAATTTTCCTTCACATCATCCAGTTACTTCTGATATATAAAATCCTTCTGGCTCATTAGACCTGGAAGGAAAACCAAGTTGTTATTTTCAGGAAGTCAGGGATTTCATTTACTCTTTCAGTGTCAATGAGTGTGCTTCCTAGGGACACTAAGACATTGCAAGAATCACATGTGGATTTGTTTTCTTTTTTCCTAGCCTCTTCCAGAAGTATCTGCAGCTTGTGTTTTGACATCTGCCTTTCAAAAAAAGGAGCCAATACTGAGAATTCACACCTGGATTTCCATCTGAGCATTAGCATTTATGAGCATTGCATACATTAGCATCTATGCAAACTTGTAGCCTTAGTTTAAATTAAAATGGTCAGTCAGGTAAATCAGAGAAAGGAATTCCTGTGAAGGGCTTCCAAAGGAACAATGAGAGAAAGTGAGGTCCAAAACCAGCTTGGCAACAACAGTATCATGGGGAACCCAGGAAAAGTACACTTTGTTTAGAATCATTAAATTTGCTCTAAAAAATGCATTAAATCTACCAGACGATACAAAGTGGAAATAGCCCAGTAAGAAGAATGATGAGGTGTAGCAGAGCTAATTTTGCATCATCTCTAATAGGTCTATGTTGCTTATTAAAAAATACAAGTAGGAGTATTTTAAAACTGAACTATCCTGACTTGCAAGGATATGAAAGTTGTCTCAGTTGCAGTGTTTTCTTCAATTAATGAGAAGAGAGCATTATACTAGAACACTATCCTGAAGGCTATCAACCCATCTCATAGATGTAAACAGAATAGTTTCAAGGAGAAAACTACTGTTGTCTATAAAATGGAGAAGGAAATCTGTGTGGGAGCATAGCTAATGCCAGTGGTGTTTAACTAGAGCTGGGGCCAACTCCTCTCTGACTAGAACCTCAGTTCTGTTTAAAGGAATTGCCAAGTAGGCTTGCTAGAGGGAAATGTATAACAAAAGGTTCATGAATTTAGGTATTTCCAACCAATGTATTATAATTTTAATCATATCCTTTTATCGCTAAATATCTGTTCTTATTTTTTGCTTAGGATGCATTCTAAGGCATACAAATATTTTTTTATAAAGAGCTTAAAAGTTGGACCACTGTAACTTCCAGCACCAGCACTTGTGTGGCAAATAACTTGAGATTGTATCAATCTTGGCAATGTTTCCTGGCCCTTCTTAATCTAAGAATGAACTGTTCTTAAATCCTTTCTCTTGGATATTAGGCATAAAAAGCTTAATTTCCCTGCCTCAGTGTCTGGTTCAAGGTCAAATTCAGGGTTGGGGTTGTTTTGGAGTCTTGGGGTTTTTTCCTCACTGTTGAAAAAAAATGTAAAATATCCTTCCAAATTTCTGCTTTTTTTCTACGTCTATTCATCTACAACATAATATCAACACAATGAACTGTGTCATGTCTACACTGAGCAGAATTAACTAGGTAATACAGCTCCCAGTTTTAATAATTCTAAAGTTTCAGAGATTTCTCTAGTATCCAAAATAGGGTCAAAATTCAGAGCTACTTTATTAACAAGTAGAAATCTCAGTAATCAGATCAATGAAACAAGGAGTTTTTTCAAATTACAGAGCAGGTGGAAGCAAAAGTCAGTGCATACCATGACAGGAGAGATCTAAGTTCTGATCAATAAAACAAGGAGCTTCCCAAAGGAAACAGCAGGTGGGACCAAACACCCTCCCTTGCAAGAACCAACATGTCTAAACATCTTAGTTCTCGAAGTCCTTGCGTGTATCCCAAAAGGCAAAATTTTATCCATACCTGCAGTGACCCACAGAGTTAAAAAATTTCCTAACACCGAGAATTAGAAAGTAAACAAAATGCACTTCTTTCAGTTTTCTATAACTACATGTCCCAGTGTTCAGTAAAAGCTGCCTGCTTCCCCTGAAGCAGTGATATGAACCATCTGCCAAGCTATAATGTGAGATCAGGTTAACAGTTGGACTCGGTGATCTCAGAGATCTTTTCCAACCTTAATGATTCTATGATCAAGACTGGTACACTACATTTCTTCTCTATGTGTACCCTGAGGTACTGATTTGTGTAGAGGGAATGACGATACTCTGGCAGGACATTGGTTTGTGTTCTTTTTGAAGGACACAATTTGCAGAGGCAACTACTCAGATCTAAAACATCACTTCTGCTTTCTCACACTCGATACCAAGGAGCAGATGTCCCCGGTCGTATTCTACCTGTATTTGGGGCTCCATTTGCTCCACCATATGAACACCATACCAAGTAGATACATCCAAGTTAGTGAAGCACAGATGGCATCAACAAAATACCTTTCAACTGATTTAGTTAAAAGGGGATGTTTATTTCAGCACTGGGCTCACACAGGATCGCTCCCTAAAGACGTGAGCAACTCTATTGCTCCAGCTCTCTATCCATAAAAGTCATGCATATTCCAAGATGCCTATACATATTCATCACCTGTCTCTGCCCATTCCCTGCTTGGTATTAAAATTAGTTGCATACTCATTGCGGCTGCATAGTCCTCCTCTTCTTTTGGGTTGGTGGTCATTAAAATGAGTTGGGAGTGACAAGAGGAAGTAAGGGATGTCTTCCTCGCTTACTAAACTTTTCACCTTAGTCCCATTGCTATGACTACCTGACCTGCTGATCCCTTTATTCTGGTCTTTATTAGTTTCAGTGTCAAAATTTATGATGTATGGGTCTCTCTTGGCTGACTCAGAGTATTTATCCAACATATTTCAATTTTGCTTAAATGTTTCCATATGTGCATTGGCTCCACTTTGGCTGGCTCTGAATGTTACCATATGTAAACCATTAATTTTGGTCAACTTCTAATTCTTTTACTACATTCCTTAACTTCTAGCTCCTAAGCATCTATTTCTTTAAGCTTAACAGAATACCATGGTTCATTAGTGTTTCCTTCAGCTTAAGTTTTAATTCACCAAAGCCTCCACTGAGAAGAAACATGAATACAGAACTCTCTGACAGGACAATTTTCTTTTTCATGTTATATTAGTACATTGTGGTTGCTGTTTCTGTAGTTTTGTGGGGCCTGGAGGTAATATCTGAATGAGCAAAACCCAGAAGTTTGGTAATTTCTTCCCTTTTCTTCTATGTTAAGTTTGACAACATTTCTAGAGTATTCAGAAAAGCTACTGCCTTGCCAAGAGAGCGAAGATGTGCACTACCACAGCTGGAGCGAGTGCAGAGAATCACAAAATGGGTCAGGTTGGAAGGGACCACAGTGGGTCATCTGGTCCAACCTCCCTGCTCAGACAGGGTTAGCCCAGAGGCACAGGATTGCATCCAGATGCTTCTTGAATCTCTCCAGTGAGAGACACTCCATGAACTCTCAGGACAGTCAGTTCCATTGTGTAGTCACTGCACAGTAAAGAAGTTCTTCCTCATGTTCAGGTGGAACTTCCTGTGCATCAGTTTCTGCCCGTTGCCTCTTGTCCCAGTGTTAGGCACCACGGAGCTGAGTCTGGCTCCATCCTCCATCCAGCAGGGCCCGGCTGGTTCGCAAAGCCCATCGCGGCAACCCTGACACGGGTCTAACGCCACCCCGAGGCTATTTTTTCCAGAATTTCTGTGGAACCGTATGCCACGGAGCCGCCGCAGCGGCCTGGCCTGACCCGACCTGCGGCCGGGGAGCCGCCGCAGCGGCCTGGCCCGCACCACCACCTAGCGCCGGCTGCAGGCGCAG
>JANPWX010017321.1:31549-66006 GCA_024734555.1 Trochalopteron elliotii
CTTAATAGATGTTTCCTCCAACTTGATAATTTCTAGTAGCTCCACTATATTTTCTGTCAAGCCATCCTTTCATCTCAAGTCAGGAGTATCTGTTAGAAAACTTCCATTTCACCCCAGACATAGAAATCCTTCCTCTGTTCCTTATTCTAAGGATATGCGTCCCAGTCTGTATGCTTATCCTTACCCTGTTTATATGTGCCATGCACCATTGTGTGGTTTGTTGTCCTGATGTTTCAGCAAACCTCAGTATCTTTCTCCATGATTTTGTTTCTTGTCCTCTTCCTCTGTTTACTCTTATTACCAATTAGAATAAAACTTTAAAGGATTTCAGAAGCTTGAGGCACCTGATGCATGGCTCAGGGTAGAAACTCATCTATTTTAGTTTGGCGACTGATCCACAAAGATAACGTAGCATCCATTACCTCTGCAGTAATGCTGCTTATGTTTTTATTTTAAAGAGGGCCCGTATGGGATCTTTGCTGGAAGAGATGCATCCCGAGGTCTTGCCACTTTCTGCCTGGATAAGGAGGCACTGAGGGATACCTATGATGACCTTTCTGATCTCAACGCTACACAGCAAGAGACCTTGAGGGACTGGGAGTCACAGTTCACTTGTAAGCAATTTTAAACCTATTTACAAAGAAGTAGTTAACTGGTAATAGGGGAAGCAATAGTTAAAAGGCTGTAACCAGCTGGAAGCATCATATATATATAAATGATGGAAATTGCATATACCGATAATTAGTATAGTGGAAATAAAATGTGTTTTGTTTTTAAATCTAGTGTGGAAAGATTTACTATAACCAGCTACAATGGAGTTTTTTCCACATGATGTCATTAGAAATCTCAGTCCTGACCTGATGTGCCCCTACTATTTTAGCCCTCTTCCTGTTTTAAGACCATTAATCATGCTACACTGAATGGCTGTTTTATTATGCTAACAAGCTTGTCACAGAAACCAGAACTATGCTATCAAATATCTGACTTGAACTAGTGTTAAAATCTACCTTTACAAGTGTTAAGCATCAGGAATGACAGTGAAGTCCACTCTTTTTATTACTGTGTTTCTATTAAATATGGCAAATAGTTGCTTTAAATTGTTATAACAACATTGCTAGTCTGAAATACCTGTAATCAGGGGCTTCTTTTGCTTTGTTGAAGCCGACAGATAGGCAACATAGTATATAGCTCAGTCCTTACATATATATGATCTTGGCATTTTTACATGCTCAAAAGGAGATATAAAATAAATCAGAGGCTTAATCACATAATCGGATAACAGATCCATCTTTATCTTTGTGAGAAAGGATCTCCCTTCTGTCCTATTGAATATTCTTAATACACATTACAACAAATAAAACCCCCTCCACATTGTGTATATGTGTGCACATATGTAAGTGCGTGTTTAATAGATGTAAATAGTCTAATAATGCCTTTGGTTGAAAAACCAGCTTTGGCATTGGCAAGAGAAATAATCTAGGATTCTGTTTCTTTGGCTAGGTGAGTCCATCAGTGTAGGAGCATCCGTGGACAGCAGGGAGAGGGAACTCTGCAAACCTGAGACATTCTAGAACACGTGGTTTTATTGCAAGGGTCGTGGGTAAAAAGCGCCTTGCCTTCAGCCACCAGCCTCGGCTGAAGGGAAGTCCCAAAGAGTGAGGGAGAGAGAGAACAAGAGGGTAAGAGGTAAGAGAGGAGAGAGCAAGAGAGCCAGAGAGAGGTGGCAGGGGTCAGAGCGCAGGGGTCAGAGCACAGGGGCAAGAGCTAAGAGAGAGCTAGAGAGAGGAAGAGGGCTAGAGAGCAAGAGAGGAGAGTCAGAGTGTGAGGTCTTTGTTACAATACATTATATCTCCTTTTGTGTTGAATATTCTAATTTACACTAACCAACCAGTACATGACACAAAACCCTATAGAATCTACATACAGCCTATAAGAACTACTACATTACCACACTGTGTTATATTTTAAACTCTAAAAACTACTCTTTAGACTATTCTCTTTTGCTACATTGACCTTTGGATTCCTTAGCCAGCAGAAGGGTATTGTTCAATCAAGAGGGATTCTCCTTCAGCTGGCTAGACTATTGTTTTCAGGTTATATAGTTACTAAGGCTCGGTATCCTACAATTCAAAGCAAGCTTTCATTTCTATTTCGATTATAGGTTGCATATTTTCAGAATCTTTTGCTAAGCAATCATATTTATAAGGTTTCCCTGATTCATCTTCCCCAACACATCAGTTTGTGTTTATTCATGTTTTGGTTTAGGCAATTTATTGAGTTACATTCACTTCACATGATTCTTACAACAGTAATAGTAGTTCAGGTAGAAGTTGATTTTAGCTTTTCTCCTTTCCCCCGGTGTTTGGAACAAGTTGCTCAGAGCTTTTTTTATTAAAATATAGCCATCCTGTTCATTCAGAAAACAGTTGGAGGAGTTTTAAAAGGTGTCTCTTCAGGGCAGAAAAATTACTTGGATTTTTTTTTTTCCCCAGTTAAGTATCATCATGTTGGTAAACTGCTGAAGGAGGGGGAGGAACCCACTGTGTACTCTGATGAAGATGAAAAAGATGCCCAGGATGCAAAGAAAGAGTAGATATTGCAGTGAGGAACAATCTATTTTTGAACCATAAAGGATCATTTGTAACATTCCACTTCTGTTTCACAAGGTGCAGCAGCAGCAGCAAGGCTTACAAAAGGTCCAGAGGTACAGTGAATGGTTTCTTTTCAAAGATTTCCTTTTCAAATTCAGTGGGAAGCTTCTGAAGGTATTTTGATCTGTCTTCCTTTAAACCCACATATTAAGTATGCATGACAAATGTCTGTGCAAAAGTAAACTGCAATTTTGGCAATAAAGGACTATTTTTCTGCTATTACCATTTAGTGCAAAGTAGGTCGAAATCAAGTTTTTCATTACCAACCTAGCACTATGGACACAAGCACATGAATAGCTTCACATATGTAACAAAAACACTACTAAATCTTTTGTGTTAGCTTCTGCAGGATCTGGCCCCTGGGTTGTAATTCCTTTAGAAAAGGGGCTATATTTTGTTTGTCCACAAAGCATTATACTCATTTGTTGTGCAATGTCATTCATTATTATGTAAGATAATTTGGCTTTCAAGGCATTGCACTAGCGACTTACAGATGAAACACACTGCTTTTAAAAAAAAATCAAGAATTTGAGAGGTTAAATCACTTTTAAATATTTAATAAAGACTGATGAATCCTTGATGTATTCAACATGCATAATTCTGCATAGACTAATATTCTCTGTTCACTTTTAAAGCACATCTATAGTGTTACAAAAGTTTAGATAGAGTGGAACTAGGCATCCCTAAAGGTACACCATGGAGTGTGACTTGACTATTGTTCATCTGACTTTCTTCTTAGTAAAAAGTGCTCCTGTGAATGTTAATAGAATTATATTAAACATGGAAGATAAGCTGCTCTTAATTCCTAAGCCTATAAAACAAGAAGTTGCTGGTATGGCATGCTTAGCAAGTGCTCTTGTACATGCACCTTTACCTAGCAGAAAAACATTACTGATCAACGTAGCTTACATAAGTTACATACAAAATAAAACAGTGCAAGCTGTTTCTGCATTGAGGCCTTTGTTGGTTTGGAATGTTGCCATTAAAAGAAATGGCACAATCTCATTCATAACCAGCAATGCTATACCTGTGGACCTGACTTTTGAGTTGCTTTTTACTTATTTGCTCTCTTGGCTTACGTCTATGCTTAATTACTAGTTTTTTTCTAAGTGACCTGCCTCCTACCAGAGAGGGCTGGGTAAGTGGATATGACCAAGGAAAAATGTAAATGTTCATAATCCAAAATACTTCTCTAAAACTTTCTTATAAATTCCAAGATAACTAATGATTTGCTGATCACTTGTGAACTTGTCCAGGTGATTCTGCTAGTGCAGAATATCCAGGGTGCCTGTATGGTGTAGTTTCCTCTATTTCATTTCTCTGGCTCGCCTGTCTGGTGTTTCAATTTGACAACATGACCAAAATGATGAACTGAGTCCTGAGTGGGAAGGTGTAAACTAGGCAAAAGTGTTCAGAAGTAGAGTGTGTTGCACAACAGCAGCTTTCATAAACAAATTGACACAACATATTAAAGTGCCTGAGACCATCTGTGGTGAGAACAACTGACTCTCCCTCAGTCCCAACACTGTCCTGGGATTTTCTCTTGGTTGCACTGGGCCGTCCAATGAAGAATGAGGTTGTTAGAGCCAGAGAGCTTGTGTAAAGTGGTACTGTATGAACCACCTAACGAAGGTCTAGAGACATGTGTAGACCTTGTCATGACCTTTGTGTTGCTATTTTATTTCTAGAGACATTTATACTCTTTGCAAACTACTACTAATGGTTTACCTCAAATTGGAAATGTGCTTTTATTTAAGGCAGAAAATAAAATACCCTTGCATAATGGTGGTGTTTGTTTTTATTTACTGCAACCAAATGTTATATTTAATACTCCCCTAATGTGTTGAGTTTTATATTGTCTTTCTCCGATGTGTCACATTATCCAATGCATAGATTGAGTAAAATATGTTCTAATTGAATGCTTGTAAATGCAGTTTGCTAGTAAAACTTTAACAGAATATTAAACAGAGAACATGCTCTATTGCAAAAACAGTGTTAGGCAGAAAAAAACCCCAAGTAATTGTTAATACTGAGCAAAAGCTGGAGCTTTGGAAGGCTGGAACCTACCCTTCAGTGGACCTAACTACCTGACTCCTAAATTATTCCGTAATGTCTCCCAAGGAATTAACACTTTTAAGTATTAATATGTACATCAAAACGTTAAGCATCACAAAGAAAAACAGTAACAAAAATAATGCAGAAAACAGGCAGTAACAGAAGACAAAGCTCATTGTTAATACTTCTTGGGGAGGAGGTATGACACTTTAGTAAGACTTACTTCTTCAGGGAAAACAGAGAATTTCTTGTGAAAAGAGAAGCAGCATGTCACAAAAGCTGCTCATAAAGCACCTGGCATGGGTTTTACTTCTTTCCAAAGTGCTGAACAAAATGGATGAGTTTTAGCCTCCTTTTTAGTCTGTTCATTACAACTTGAACCCTTCCTTCAACAGTGACTGGCAGCAATGACTATGCAAAAAGAACTATACCAGGCATCTTATCAGGCTGTACATTAACCAGGTAGGACATGATGACCAATTAAATGCAGAGAATTTCACTAATCTCCCTCATCTGACATGTCCAACACCTGTCACAAAGATCTAGTCTAGGATAAATCAAAACAACCGTGTCATATCATATTTCCAGCCAGGAAAACTCATACTGTTAACTGCTTTGTAAAATTCAGATATTCTTTCACCTGGACTTCACCTGCCCTTAATCACCTTTATTAGCTCTTACTTCCTGCTGTTTCAGTTAAACAAAAAAAAGTTCAGTATTGAATGCTTCTGTTGAAAGTTACATAAGGGGTTTTATGAAAGGTGAGGCATTTCTATGCATTGCCTGGAATCCCTGGATTAAGAAGAAAGGGCTTTATATTATAATTGCTGTATTGTATTTCAAGCAGATGGACTGATTTAATAATGGGCCTAGTGTATTTCTGCTTTAAAACCAGCCTGTAGGATTTTGACTTCAGCATTCAGCACAAGGTACAACCCACAGGTCCCATATTTTCAGTAAGAAAGCATTGTTCAGCCAACTTCTTTTCATACTAGCTCTATGAAGAGACATTTTCACTATTTCTGTACAGAAAATTAGATATGATGGCAAGATCTGCAGTCTCAGGGCCCAACTTCATACATGTCAGAGTAAACAGTGTTTCTATAAAAAGCACCCAGCCTCTTGGAACAGCAGCTGGGCACAAGAGCACATCAGGTTCAAACTGAAAGGTGTGAAATTATGCCATAAGTGTTCCACATTTCCATTGCTGAACTATATAAATGCTGCTTTTAATGCATCTTTTAATCTAATAAATGTTTTAATTGCCAAAACATTCTGTAACTTTCATATGTCGGGTGTGACATTTATAACAACTAAGATACAATCTACAAAGCCATGCATTTTAAAAGTTTTAAAGCAAGCTGTTACATGAATCTTTAAAGATTAGCCTTAAGGATAATAAAATTATATTAAGCAGTCCAGTGTATGAAAAGGTGGGGCTCATATTAAATGTGCTGACAGGAAAAAGAAATTCTTCCCTGTGAGCATGGTGAGGCTGTGGCAGAGGTTGCCAGAAGAAACTGGATGCCCCATCCCTGGAAGTGTTCAAGACCAGGTTGGACACTGCTTGGAGCAGGTGGAAGATGCCTGTGCCCTTGGCATGTGGGTTGGAACAAGATGGTTTTTAAGGTCCCAATCCAAACCATTCTATGATTTTGTGAAAAGTAAAATTATTATTTAAACACCTGAAATCAGGTTCTAAATAATGTCAAATAGGAAACACAAGTTCTCTTTCGGTATGAAGATTACAATGATGTCTCACATTTTAAAGTGCATGCATATTTTATTAACTAACAATGTTTTACATGGAATGAGGACTTGGGAGATAAAGCAAATCCTTTATCAGTTTCAGTCAATACAGGTGAATGCATGAAGCAATTACAGAAATGAAGTATTTATTTGTTATTGGTTATTGTGACAGCGTGTTGATAAAACACTGGAAATTTACACTGAAGGAAATCTTTACTTCCTTCTCCCCCAGATTAACAAAAAGAAATACTTCCTCACCTGTCACCAAAAGGCCTGTCCATGGGAAATGGGTACTCATGGACACAAAACTATCTATTGATTAACAAAGGGGGAAGTTTTGTTATCTTTAATCTGCAAATATTGCATAGAGAAAAAACACCCTTGGTATGTCACATCAGTGCAACCGAAAACATTTTACACAGTCAACAAATACAGTAGTCCCTCTTAATTATAACTGTGTAAAATACTAAAGGGGAGACTTAAGAGGGGCATAAATGTTCTCCAAAATAGTCAGAAAATATTTCTGTCAAGAAAAAAACATCTTTTATGATAAAAGTAATAGATTAACAGTACTTTGAGTAGCAACTATTTGTCATTCATGATCCTAAAAAGGCCCTCAACATCTGAACATATGAACAGAAAGACTGATAAAACCTGGCTTAGAAGCCTATAGGAATCACCAGTATTGAAGACTGGGGGAAAACCTATCTACCATGAACAATTACAATTATTCTTTTTTATTACTATTTATTAGAGCAGAAGTTACAAACATGGGTAAGATCTTATGTAATGAAGGCAACATTTTCACATTAACTTCATTTACTGACATGTAATAAAGCATAAAATGAAAGCTGCAATAATCAGTGTATTGAACTTCAAACTCTATCTTGCTAAGGGACTTTGTCCAAAAGCAATTGTGTCTGTCTTCTAGATATAGCCAGATGAATAAATATGGATATAACTCAAGCTCCTAGACTGCATTTTCACATTTTTATCTACATGCAGCACAACTCTGACAACATTTCACAATTCCTCTGGAAAGCATTTGTAAGCAAACTCATACTAAACAGCTACCTCACTATATGTGCCTTCAAAATCTTGTGAACTGTCAATCTGCATTTACATGGGGACTGTCAGCACGCTGACATGCACTGCCCTTTCATTATCTAACACTCAGAGCTTTGCTTAGACAACCATTCAGATTCCTGGAAGCACTACATTGAGCATAAGTTCAGTGAAATCCTTCCTCCCAAAGGCCAGCAAGTTTTCAGAAACACCTCTAGAATTGTGAATAGAAAACAAGGATTCTTCCAGTGTGGGTTTTACAGAAGATGGGACTTTTTTCACATTTGGAAATCTATTATTTCTCAAAATTGAGTATAAATATCCCCCACACCTTCCAGTTCCATCATTATAACAATCTGATAGAGGAGGCACTTCATATGCTTACTCTAGGACTGACAATTAGGTTTTTTTCCAATGACTCATTATTAGTAAATACTGTAATTTACATGATTCCCTGAATTCAATCAAAGTGTAATGCTCCAAGATCTGTCTGTGTCCTTTCAAGTTCTTTAGCCACTAGTCCATGAAAGTTTGTTCTGGCTCTGGGGAAAGTTTTGGTCCTGTTATCCAAAAGGCAAATATAAATTCTGCTTTTGTGGCTCACTACACTCTTGCCCTCAGCTTCTCTTGAAAATGCAAGTGTTTGAAATCTTGCAATGCTGTTCTCACGAAGCTTCACAAAAGCAATGTATATTTTTAGAAATTATCTATTGTTTACATTTTTATCCTCTGGGAGGAGAAAAGTGATGGACGGTGATGTTCACCATCCAGGTCGAAGAGGTGGCGACCTGTGTAGCCAATCTCTTGACGTCTGTACAGATGTATATAAGTAATGGAGTCAGATAATTAGAGGAGAATAAAGGAAGAGAAGCTTTCCCTTGACCTGCTGCGTCTGCCTTGTTCCTTCTGGTGTCTGCAACTGACAGACTACACCAGTTAGATATTCTAACCAAAGGAATTACCTAAGAAAAAAAAATCAGAACCCAACCCAGTAGTTCATATACTTTTTAATGATCAAAGGGCTTTCTTCTCCCACTTCTTTATAAAAACTTCAGAGCTATAATACAGTAGCTGTTCAGCATCCTCTTCTAGGCTCTCCTCCACAGAAAGTATCTGAGAAGGGGTTTGTCTGAATTATCTCAAGAGGATATAAAGGGTATCCTCTGACATCTGCATCCATCTCTCTTCTCAACATTAATTTCCTCTCATCTCCTGTAGATAAGAAAAAGTTTCTTGAAATGAGTTTGCCAGGTGGACAGGGAGGGAAAGGGAGATGGCTGTAAGCGTGTCCACCAACCAACTGGAAGCACAGTAAATTGTAAAAAAGGCTGTAAGAACAGCCAGTAGCAATCCTGTATGAACATCAGATGTATTTTAGCTATGTAAAAATTTACTCACCTGAGACAGTATTTCCCACACAGCTGTGCCACACATTGAATTGTCTATCAATGTTTTAGTTGTCTAAAGCATGTTGTTACCATGCATGTTGTTAACAGTTGTGGTGGTGGGTTTTTGTTAAGTTATTATCCCAATGGTTTGTTCTTGTTACCCCCCTGATGGTTTGGTTCTACCTCAAGTTTTCCCCTCCCTTGCCAAGCTGTCATTCACCCCTAGACACACCTGTTGCTTTATTCACCTGATGTCAATCTCCCCAAACCCCTGCCCTTATTTCCAGAGGGTTCTCTGTCAATCCTAAACCCCGCCTGGGAAATCCCTGTTTCTTCGACGCCCCGTTGGTGCACGTGACCCTTCCCACTCCCCTTTCCTTCCCTATAGGCTGTCAGACTTTGGGTCCCTCTTCACCCCCCTCCCCGTTGTATCCCTGGTTGGCTGGAAATCTCTAATCTCCCCTCGTTCTTCCCCCGGTTAAAAGAGACTGTAAGCGCGGGCTTTTTCAGTTTTTGCTGCGGCACCCCTTGGGGTAATAAATCCTTGAGAAGAACACAGGAAACCCTCTCTCTGTCCTTCGCTCTGATCCAAGGCGCATCACAGCCGAGAGCCATTGAGAGCAGGCTGCTCTGCTCTACACCGCTACCCAAGCTCGAGAAACGGCGAACACGGGAGTGGCCACTCCAGGTGTGGGGGCCGGGGGTGTGTGAGCTAGCCAAGTGTCTCCGGCCCATTGCGTCAAACAGTATAACCACCCATCTGCTAATGGCCAGGACAGATACTGTGCTACCCAATTAAGTAGACAAATATTACTCTTGAGTGCAGCTGTGTGTTTCAGAGCTAAACTGAACAAACCCTTAATTGCAGAGAAGTTGCACTGGGTTGTTTTATGCCATGCTTATACCTTTTAAAACCAAAAACCATTCATCACTGTAAGAAGTGTGGCAACCTCACCTGCCACAGACCTGTCAAATTCAGTCCCTTTAGCTGTGGTGTCCCTCTCTCTCACCTCTCTGGAGGGTCTCCTGAAGGGGCAAGCCATCATGAGGGGTAACATCTGGTGCTGCCATAGAGGTGTGATGTGTCTTGAATTTCACTTTTTTGTGCAACATTTTCTTACATTTTTTCTGTATCTCTCTGAGTGACTCCAGCTGCATGCAACTGTCCATCTCTGAAAAGCCACATTAATCAGATAAAAGATTAGAAGAAAGCTTTTTTTGCTTTCTCTTCATTTTATGAGCATTTTTCTCCTTTTTCCTGGATTCTCTCACTTTTCTTTCCTTCATATCTTAATTTACTACTAGACCTCTTGCACAACTTTTTAAGTTTATGTTCACACTGCCTTGCCAAGCCCTCATGGACAGAATTAGAATAGGAGTTACATTGGCTGATTTCCTGCTCTTGACCTTCCAGAGCTACATTTTTATGGTAAACCAGTAATTTTCTTTCCTCGGCTCTTGCAGACAAGCACCCTTTATTACAACTGCTGTAAATTTCTTCATACCTTTCTGCTCTCTTCACTGAGCTGCCACATGCCTCTCTAAAGTACTCAGAATCACTGATCTCTTCGAACAAATCCTTTAATCTGCAAGCAGATCTACATGTTCCATATGGTACAGTGCCTTCATCTCTACCATCTTCTTGTTTGAATTCCTTATTATGAGTAACAGTAGTGCACTCCAAAGAATGATTCAGTTCAGCATGTGGTAAGTTATCAACAATGAGTGAGTCATTCCTCTGCACTTGCAGCTTTTTTGCAAGCTTGCCTCCATGGACCTCGCTTTCTAACACTTTTTCTGTTGACTCAAGTTCCCCAAGAGTGATCACCAGCCTATAATTACTATCACTACTACAATTTCTCTTGTGGAGGTTTTGTACAGGACTCACTTCTCTGAAGTGCTGACCATGTTTGTTACTCAAGCTGATGTCAAACCCACTACCATCATGAGACACAACTCGCTTCCACCGGGACTTGTTTGCAGTGGTTTTTGGCTCTAAGCAAACATGTGCATAGTGTGGTGTCTGGTAGTAATTTAGTAAATAACGGATGAATTCATCAGTTTCATAAACCTTCTGCTTTTTGCAGTCATCTTCCTCAGACACTGTCTGCGTGTGAACTACATCCAGTGCTGGGTGATGCCTTCCACAGAGAGGTTCGATGACCCTGCTGTCCTGGGTAACCGTGATCAGAAAAGGCCCACAGCCTTTGGCGGAGGAGTTGCACACATCTCTGCCAGGCAGTCCGTCAGAGCTCGGGGCTGGAGAGGGATCATTTAAATTTGTCCTGACTATGTGACAAGTAGGTGCATGCATGGAAGTTACTCACATCTCCTTCCTCACAACATAAACCACTATCTTTTTGGGTTAATGGGCACTTAAACTCCTTACATTTTAGCTCTTTGTGTGTACAATAAAGGGAGTTAATCAGCTCCTGCTGTATGTCTTTAAATGCTGTTTTAGAAAATGAATCTGTGGGAATACAGCTAGAGAGCCGAGCTGGGAGCACTGTTCAGCTCATGACAGAAATGGACATGTTAGCATTAGTAGGCCACAAGCCTTGGCAACCGAAAGCAGAAGTTTGAGAAAGGAATGCGAGACAGCGATGTGCTTGGTACGATACGTGCTCAGCAAGCAGAACTTAGATAAGACAGTGCATACCTGTGTTAGTTAGTACAAGGCACGACTTAAGCAATGTACTTGGCAATATTACTTGTTATATAATGAAAAGGTATATAAACTCAGCTAGGTGTATCAATAAACAGCTTCATGTGTACAACCCATGGAGTCCATGTCTCTCTGTCAATCGTCGTCAAATGGTGCCCCGTGTGACGGAGCCACAATCGCCTAGCTGAGTGACGGACAACGAGCGCTGCAGAACAAAGTGCTGCTGAAAGAAGCAGAAATGCCGGCCAGCAAAAAGAACCCCTCCGGAGATAGGAGGTGCGCCAACACTCTGGGATTTTGGAGGTTAGCCGCTGCAGGGAACGATGGGTCAGGGAATGTCTGCCCAAGAGAAAAGCATTTTTGAGCTTATGTACAGGCTGTTGCAACAGCATGGTAAAACTTTGCCTTCGCATGATTTAAAAGCTTTATTACATTGGGTAGCAGTGGAGATTCCAGGAGTCACCAAGTCCACAATCTTTACATCAGATCTGTGGGACAAAGCAGAAGTTAAGCTATGGGATCTTGCTACCAAGGGAAATAAAGCGGCTGCAGAAATGCTACCCTCATGGAGGGTGACTTTTGAGACCTTAAAGGCTCAAGAAAACTCCCAAGATACAGGGAATGCCTGTTCTTCTGAGGCAGATTCTCAATGCTCTTTAAAAACTGAAGAGACTGATGCTACAGCTAAACAAACTGCTGCTTCTCCCTCCTTTGCGATGGAATCTAATAAATCCTTAACTGAAGAGACTGTATCTCCGTCTCCCACACCACAGCAAACACTAACCACAGCCCCGGTACCAGCTATTGTGGGGAGAAGGGAGGGGGGCCCTCCACACTCCGTGAGGGTTTTTGCTGCCAACTATGACAGCGAGGAAAGTGATCGAGATGGTCCGGAGGAGGATCCCTTTGATCCTGGACCTATTGATCCTGACGAAGAACCTGATTTATATCCCTCCTGACCCTCATGACAACTGGGTGCGGTTAAAACAACAAGCACTAAAAGAGGGAGACTTTGAAATTGCTGAAAGAATTGTAGCCCTAGTAATATATAAGGGAATGCGATGGCGAACTGCCCATTGGGAACAGCTATCCTTCTCAGAAATTAAAGAGCTCCGGCGAGCAGCTACAGAGCATGGTATTGGCTTCCTGCATTTTGTAAGCTTGCTGGACTCTGTGTTTGCTGCCCACACAATGACTCCGTATGATTTAAAAACTCTTGCCCGGCTGCTGTTATCTCCCATGCAATACAGCTTATGGGAGAAGGAGTGGGAAAAAGGTTTGCAAAACCTGCTTTTGACTTACATGGGCCACACTAATAAGGCCCTGGCCACTCTCACAATCAGGCAGCTTATGGGAATGGGACCGTATACAGATCCTGCTGTTCAGGCACGCGATTGCCCAAAAGAAATCCTTGATGGAGCTCGAGATGCAGCTCGCCAAGCCTTTCTTAAGGTCCCAGATGCCAAAACACCTCATAAAGCATTCATAACCATTGTCCAGGGGCCCCAAGAGCCCTACATGCAATTCATTGATTGCCTTAAACAAGCATTAGAGTGCCAAATTGATAATGCAGATGCCCGTGAAATTTTGCTTTTAAAACTTGCTGTTGAAAATGCAAACACAGACTGTAAAAAACTCCTTAAGTCCCTGCCTAATCAAGAACCGAGTCTTGTCGAAATGGTCAAAGCATGCAATTGAATTGGAACAATAGAACATCAATATGAGGCCATGGCTGCAGCTTTTGTGGCAGCCAAAGGCACTTTTGGAAGTGCAGCAGTTTGCTATGGCTGTGGCAAGCCAGGCCACCTTAAAAAAGACTGCTTTGCTCAGAAGAGAGCTAAGCCAAAAACCCCTGATATATGTCCACGGTGCCGTAAAGGTCGTCATTTTGCTAATCAGTGTCGTTCTAAGTATGATTCTGAAGGTTGTCCGATCCAGGGAAACTGAAGCCAGAGCACGGGCCGGCGCCGCTCTCTGACAAATTCCTCAGCCGCCGATGCAGACGCAGCCACAGCAGATACCAGCCCCACAAGTGCAGACACCGAGAATGCCCAGCAGAAGACAGCCTCAAGTCTTCGCCCAGCAGCTGCAGGGAGCACCGGACTGGACCTGGCAACCTCAATCACAGTAACGTTGCTTGACTCTTCTGTTCATTTACTCCCTACAGGAATTTTTGACCCACTAGGGCCCCAGATAAGTGCTCTACTGATAGGAAGGTCTTCAACTACCCTTTCAGGGCTTTTTGTTTTACCAGGAGTTATAGACTCAGACTCTGTTGGGGAAATAAAAATTACGGCTTGGACTCCCTTTCCACCCTGTACTGTTCCTCAAGGTACACGCATTGCACAATTGATTCCCTTTTC
Source organism: Trochalopteron elliotii (assembly GCA_024734555.1). NCBI lineage: Eukaryota > Metazoa > Chordata > Aves > Passeriformes > Leiothrichidae > Trochalopteron > Trochalopteron elliotii. Next base: position 45,486 of record JANPWX010017321.1, read on the forward strand.
ACACAGTTTGTCATCCCTTTCTGCAGAGTGTGATACAAGGGTGGGAGGATTTGGTTCCACAGGAACCCCACAGATATTATGGGTGCAAGAAATTTCTGAGAAACATCCCACTTGCAAGTGTACCCTGTCACTACAGGGACAACAGGTGACACTCACTGGTATCTTAGATACAGGAGCAGATGTGAGCATTGTCTCTCAAGCCAAGTGGCCCCCCACTTGGCCCCTCACAGAGGTACCCCAAACCCTCACTGGGATTGGGGGGAGCAGTCGCAGCTACCAAAGTCTCCATCTAATTCAAGTGATAGGACCTGAAGGTCACATAGCCTCTGTGAAGCCATTTGTTTTGCCTGTGCCCATGGTGTTGTGGGGACGAGATGTGCTTTCTCAATGGGGACTCAAAATTCAGTCTGATTTTTAATAGGGGCCATTGTGGCGCGTGACACCCTGAAACTAACCTGGAAAACTGAAACGCCTTGTTGGGTGGATCAATGGCCCCTTTCACTGCCTAAATTATGTGCACTTACTGAGCTTGTTCAGGAACAATTTCAAAAGGGACGTATAGTCCCCTCTACCAGTCCCTGGAACTCACCTGTGTTTGTTGTTAAAAAACAAACTGGCAAGTGGCACTTGCTCCAGGATCTCCGAAAAATTAACGATGCCATTGAAGACATGGGAGCCCTGCAGCCTGGTCTCCACTCCCCTACTATGATCCCTCAAGATTGGCATTTGACAGTCATTGACTTAAAAGACTGCTTTTTCGACATTCCATTACATCCTGAGGATGCACCTAAATTTGCCTTTTCTGTCCTTAGCATCAACATGCAAGCACCCTTACAAAGATATCACTGGGTGGTTTTGCCTCAGGGGATGAAATGCTCGCCATCTATTTGCCAGTGGTTTGTTGCAAGGGTCCTCAGCCCCATTTGCCAGAAAATGCCTGCTGCCTTGTTATATCACTTACATGGATGACATCCTTGTTGCAGCAGAAAAACAGATCATGAAGGAAGCCCTAGCCCTTGTCACTGATGCTGTAACCCAAGCAAGGCTTTGTGTTTCTCCTGAAAAAATAGTCTCAACCTCCTTGGAAATACCTTGGCTGGCACATTAGGACCCAGAGTATTTTTCCTCAGCCTTTGCAGATTCACACAAACATTCGTACTTTGCATGATGCTCAAAAACTTTTGGGTTCAATTAATTGGGTTCGTTCTTTGTTAGGAATTTCAAACGCTGACCTGAGCCCTTTGTTTGATCTATTAAAAGGGGAACCAGATCTGCTATCGCCTCGCCAACTCATACCAGAAGCCTGCCAGGCATTGCAACTGGTAGCTGATGCTATCTCAAATCGTCAGGCAGCCCGATGGGCCCCTGAGTTGCCCTTTTCCTTAATCATTCTGAATCTGGCTAGGCAGCCTCATGCTTTGATATTCCAGTGGGATCCTAAAGTGCCTGACCCCTTGCTGATCATTGAGTGGATTTTTTTGCCACATCAGATGTCTAAAACTGTAAGCACACAACATGAAATGTTTGCAATGCTCATTGTAAAAGCTAGACAGAGACTTACCACACTTGCAGGTGTGGATTTTTGTTTAATCTGTTTGCCAGTTACTACCTTTTATTTACAGTGGCTGTTACAGCAATATGAAGTTTTTCAAATGGCCCTTACTGACTTTTCGGGACAGCTTTTTACACATTCCCCGAAGCACAAGCTTGTGGCAACCAGCTTTAATCTTCCAACAAGACCCAAAAGAAGTGAAGTCCCATTGCAGGCTTTAACTGTTTTTACAGATGGATCCGGTCACACCCACAAGTCAGTACTGCTTTGGTGGAACACCGGTCTCAATCGATGGGATTCGGATGTCACTACTGTATCAGGTTCACCTCAAATTGTTGAATTAGCAGCTGTTGTCCAAGCTTTTCAGCGATTTGTAACCCCTTTTAACTTAATAACAGATTCTGCTTATGTTGTAGGACTTGTGGAGAGAGCTGAGGCTGCTGTACTGAAGGATGCACCCAATAAGGAGCTGTTTCAGTGGTTACAACAACTTGTTTTTCTTTTAGATACTAGAGAGCACCCCTACTTTGTGATGCATGTTAGGTCTCACACCACTTTACCTGGTTTTATTGCAGAGGGAAACCGCCAAGCTGATTTATTTGCCTTACCTGTTCAACTCCCAGACCGCCTTTCCCAGGCCAAACTCAGTCACTCATTTTTTCACCAGAATGCTGCTGTGCTCTCCTGTGCCTTTGACTTGAGCACACGCCAAGCTGCAAGTATTGTGGCGGTGTGCCCAGACTGCCAAAGACACTCCTTCCCCTCCTGTGCAGGGGGTGTTAACCCTAGAGGGCTCAAGAGCCTTCAAATTTGGCAATCAGATGTTACTCATTTCCCTGAGTTTGGCAGACTTAAGTACATTCATTTTTCCATTGATACTTTTTTAGGTGCTTTGTTTGCATCCTGTCACACAGGAGAATCAGCAAAGGACGTTTGTCGTCAGTTTGCAAGTGCTTTTGCGGTCCTGGGAATCCCCTCACAAATCAAAACTGATAATGGCCCAGCATACATTTCCCAGAGGGTCACAAATTTCCTTGCCCTCTGAGGGGTAACACACAAAACGGGGATTCCTCACTCCCCCACAGGACAAGCCATAATCGAAAGAGCTCACGCGTCACTAAAGCGTCTTTTGTTGCAACAGAAAGAGGGAATGGGGAATGCTACCCCGGCAGAACAATTGCAGAAGGCACTGTATGTTTTTAACTTCCTAAATTGCTCACTTACGGATCCTAACCCTCCAATTGTGAGGCACTTTGGCAACAATTCCAAGTTAGAGGTCAAACAGAAAGCTCCAGTCCTTATTAAGGACCCAGAAACAGGTACAATTATGGGACCTTATCCCCTTGTCACATGGGGAAGAGGATTTGCTTGTGTCTCAACAGAAATTGGCCCAAGGTGGATTCCAGCCAAGAATGTGAGACCATTCAGAGAACCCTTGGACACCTCTCCTGAAGATCCTGGTCACCCCAACACTTCACCTACTTCACCCTCACCTCCGCTCTCTCAGACTGCTGAATCCAGAACCACTGAGAGCCCGCAACCACCCGAACCAGCCTCTGCCTGACCCGGGAGGACTCGTTGGCCTCTCGCCAACTCGTGAGCTGCAAGATCAACTCGTTCCTGAGACAGCTGGTTTGGCCCTTCTTACAGCAAGCTGGAAGACCCAGAAGCAACCAGAAGACAGGTTTGGAGGACTAGCAGAGCACTTAACCTGTCTCTGCCGCAGTACAGTGGTAATGATGTTTATGATATAACACAAGCATTGCAATATGCACGTATCCAAGGACAAAGTCGTGTAGAAAGAATAGCATGGTGTCAGTCACATAACTTTAGCTGTCGCCCAGTAGTGACAGTTGTTTGCTTATGTTGTAAGGTACAAACTACTCATAGAATTGCACATATTGTTAACATTTTATGTTATCGTTGCTTTTGTGAGATTTGCAGGTCATTTACTTCATTTGTGTTTATTAGAGAACAATTAGGACCTGAAGTTCTCCAACATCATCTTTCTGGTCCTCCACAATTACAGGAATTTGATTTACCAGGATTTTTGCGGAGAATAGAATCCACAGACCAACGTGCTTTAGCTAGTGCTATATATCATCAAACAAAAGATAACTTGATTGCTGAATTGTGGGATCGGCAAGCTATAGTTAAAATGAGATGTGGAAAATTCGAACATTAGCTCTTCTATGGCTGTGGATTCTCGGCAAAGGAGAGGTGACGGCAATGCCACCCCTTCCAGAACGTAATGTGTGGCTTACACTAGCTCAAGCCTTAAATGAATCTACATTGTGCCTGTCTATGACTTCCCCCGGTGATCCTTTCCAGACTTGTTTAATAGCCATACCTTTGGGAAAAAGTGAATGGAATGCTTTATATAATAAAACAATGCACATGGACTGTGTTGCTCCAGGTCGAATTGAGTTGGTATGGTGGTGCAGTGATGCATATCGCAAAAAGAATAATAGGCCAGCTGAGTGGTACTTTGCTAACAATAGATGGTTAGGAGTAAATAAAGTTTCTGACTTTTTTACCCTTTCCCTACCACCCCAGGAATTGGATACTTTTAGATCCATGCAGGCCTTTGTATGCTTCTTTTTAAATCATACCACTGGGCCTTTTGCTAACCAAAAATTTGGCCTTGATGTTTCAGGCACAGGAATCTATGCCAATGCTTCTGCCTGGTGTAATCATACCATGCCTCAGCCCATTACACTTGGAGTTGTTTCTATTATTTTGATGGAAAATATATTTTTGATATGTGGAAATAGAGCCTGGAAAGGAATACCAGGAAGGGCTATAGGAGGCCCTTGTACTTTTGGCCGACTAACCATGTTTCACTCCTTTCGGGGCAGCTTGCCATCTCTGCACAAGCTGGCGCAAGCAAAACATAGCACAGACTCATATAGCCCAGATTGTGATGACAATGTTGAATCCTGGAACCTCGGAGCCTGAGTGTTTGCCTCAATTATTCCATCTATAGGCACGGCACATGCATTGAAAACTTTGAATAACCTTGGCTGTTGGCTTGCAAAACAAACTAATGCTACTATCTCTGCTTTAACAGGCTTGTTAACAGATGTTGATAGGGTAAGGCATGCCACCCTTCAAAACAGGGCCACAATAGATTTTTTGCTTCTAGCTCATGGACATGGTTGTGAGGATTTTGAAGGCTTGTGCTGTATGAACCTTTCTGACAACTCTTTGTCCATTCATGCTAACATACAGGCCCTTTGAGACAGTGTAGCCAAATTGAAGGTGGTGGATGATAATGATTGGCTTGGACATATGCTTGGAGGATGGGGGCTTACTGGCTGGCTTAAGCATTTAGTTAAAACAAGAATTTATATTTTGACCATACTGTTGCTTATAATGATGTGCTTGCCTTGTGTTTTGCCATGTGTGCAGAGACCAATTGATAAGTTTACAAAGAAAATCCTGCTGGTGGAAGAGAAAGGGGGAGATGTGGGAATACAGCTAGAAAGCCGAGCTGGGAGCACTGTTCAGCTCATGACAGAAATGGATATGTTAGTATTAGTAGGCTGCAAGCCTTGGCAACCGAAAGCAGAAGTTTGAGAAAGGAATGTAAGAGACAGCGATGTGCTTGGTACGATACGTGCTTAGCAAGCAGAACTTAGATAAGACAGCACATACCTGTGTTAGTTAGTGTGAGGCATGACTTAAGCAATGCACTTGGCAATATTACTTGTTATATAATGAAAAGGTGTTGGGGAAGATGAATCAGGGAAACTTTATAAATATGATTGCTTAGCAAAAGATTCTGAAAATATGAAACCTATAATTGAAATAGAAATGAAAGCTTGCTTTGAGTTGTAGGATACTGAGCCTTAGTTACTATGTAACCTGAAAACAATAGTCTAGCCAGCTGAAGGAGAATCCCTCTTGATTGAACAATACCCTTCTGCTGGCTAAGGAATCCAAAGGTCAATGTAGCAAAAGAGAAAAGTCTAAAGAGTTTAAAATATAACATAGTATGGTAATGTAGTAGTTCTTATAGGCTATATGTAGATTCTATAGAGTTTTGTGTCATGTACTGGTTGGTTAGTGTAAATTAGAATATTCAACACAAAAGGAGATATGTATTGTAACAAGGACCTCACTCTCTCTGGCTCTCTTGCTCCCTCCTCTCTTGCTCCCTTCTCTCTTTGCACCCCCTCTCTTAGCTCCTACCCCTTATGCTCTGACCCCTGCCACCTCTCTTACCTCTCTTACCCTCTTGTTCTCTCTCTCCCTCTCTCTTTGGGACTTCCCTTCAGCCAAGGCTGGTGGCTGAAGGCAAGGCGCTTTTTACCCACAACCCTTGCAATAAAACCACGTGTTCTAGAATGTCTCAGGTTTGCAGAGTTCCCTCTCCCTGCTGTCCACAGATGATCCTACAATCAGGTATATAAACTCAGCTAGGTGTATCAATAAACGGCTTCATGTGTACAACCCATGGAGTTCATGTCTCTCTGTCAATCGTCATCATGAATCATCCTTCTTTATACACAGTGAAGGATCCACTTTTTGATTTGCCCAGTGTGAAACCAAGAAAATAGAAATTTATTTAACACACCACGTTCACAATTAAGAAGGCCAATGTCAGATGTAATGGGGTCCTAAAATCCATGCACAATGGCAAGGGTAGCCTCTAACTTCAGCTCATAGTAAATTACAGTCCTTTAGAAATCTTTTACATTAAGAATTAGGAAAAATACACACTTGTTAAAAGCTGCAAGCAAATTTTTCTCTGCAAATAGAGGAGACAAAGCCATATTAGAAATTAAAACCCCTGTTTTCATTTGAAACCTTTTTTGCCCAAAGCACTAAACTAAACCTGCAAACATTAATCTGTGTGCAAAACACTCAAATTTTTATCACTTCTCTGCTGACTTTCTCAAGACATTATCTGAATTAAACTGAAATAAGCCTGGTAATGAGTGCTGGCCAAGAAAAAAGAAGAGGCTATTAGAAATGCAGCTGGTATGATCTGTGCCAGTTTAATTCAGTCACTTGTAGACCTGAGACCAAAACAAGCAGAGAGAGCATTACTTATGTCCTCACTCCAAAATTCCTTGCTTGCAACACTGGATCAAGTCTAATAAGAGCTAATACAGCCTTTCCAGCCCTATTTTTTACTCAGTAAAGACAAGGTCTTGAAAAAGCACCAAAGGCAAAGTTTCTGGGTGAAAATGCACTATGTTTGCAGTCAGGGCAAGACTGAGAGCAGATTGTCACAAGACATGAGCCTCAGGCCTTCTCAGTGTTCAGTCAGCCCCAAAGCAGTCTTCTGAATAGCATCAAGATTTCAAATGTCTAGTGAATTATTCAAGCTCTAATAAATATCCTTAAAAATTTAAAATATGTTTTAAAATAGTCTTACTTTCACCCAATTTAACAGCACTGTAAGCAGTCTGACAGACTCCACTCTTCTCTGAGCTAGCAGGGATTTCCTTTCTTCCTGGGGAATTGGATGTAAGTCTTTGAAGTGCTAATAATAGGCAGTCATCAAGAATCACATGTGGCTAACAAGGAATCTCATTTCCTTAAATAACATGTTTAAAAAAAACATAAATTACACACACCCAACTGATCCCCACAGTTAGAAAGTTGTCTCTTCAAACAGTTTGTATTCTTGGGGGTTTTTTATAAGCACTGCCAAGACAACAGCATCACATGATTGTTTGTCCCCAGGGACACAACTAGAAACTAATCATTTGGATCTAATCATTTGGATCTAATTCTTAAATTAACAAATATCCCCTACAGATTAGCATGAGGGTCCCATTTAAGAGGTATTACAAGAGTAATTCAGGGGCTATCACTGAGCAAGGCTTACCCAGAGCCAAGGCCTTTTCTGCTCCTCACACATCAGTGAGGAGGCTGGGGGTGAACAAGGAAATGGGAGGAGACACAGCCAGGACAGCTGATCCCAACTGACCCAAAGAATATCCCAGACCATATGGCCTCATGCTCAGCAATGAAGCTAGAGGAGGAGGAAGGGGGGGCATTTAGAGTGATGGTGTTTGTCTTCCCAAGTCACTGCTATGTGGGGTGGAGCCCTGCTGTCCTGGGGAAGTGGGGAATGAATTCCTTGTTGTGCTTTCCTTGTGTATGTGGCCTTTGCTTTACCTATGAAACTGTCTTGATCTTAACCCTCGCGTTTTCTCACTTTTACCTTTGTGATTCTCCTCCCATGCCACTGGGGAGAGGGGGAGGGAGTGAGCAGCTGTTGTAGGACTTAATTACCAGCTGGGGTTAAACCACAACAGGCTATCATCACTTTTTGGAAACTTTGCCCTGTAGGAAGTAGCTCTAACAAATAATCAACATGACATATCACAAAAACCTCCAGAAAATTCAAGGAACAGTGTTCACACAAATGACTGTTTAAAAATAGTTTTTTAAGATTTATTTGAATAAGGAAGAATTAACAACGGAAGCATAGCAATGCTTTTAGAGACCTAGCATTAGATTCACTATGCTCTGCATTCTAAATGTCTGCTTTTTTCAAGAAGGTGCATAACATGATTGATTACTAGTGACAGTTTAGGATGCCATCAAAACACATTATCTAAAGAATTAAAACTTCAGTATACTACTATTACTCATATGCAAATTTTAGAACACTGCACTAAAGATATCAACAATAAAAAATAACACACAAAAATGGGTAAAGACAGAAAAGTATTCATTTCATAGCTTTGGACTTTCTAGTCAACTGAGAGGCACTGAGAAATGTACATCACATTAATTTTATTTCATGGCATAAGGACATTGATTTAAGATGTTGCAGCATAAAGCAATACAAAAAGCCCACATGCAGAATCTTAAGGAATCAATCCTCAGAACAATTTGAGAGCAACAGCTCTCTGATTTCACTGTAGGCCCACAGAATCATAGAATAATCCAATCTGAAAGGGACCTTGGCCTATCTCCAGTCCAACCTTTCTCATAATCCAGACCCCTGCATCTGATGCCTTACATGCAGAATTATCATTTTGGTTGCTTTCCAATATATAAATTAACAACTACATAGTATTGTTTCAATTTCTCTAACTCCTGTTTCCTCAAAGCCTGGACTTTTACATAGTCACTCTTCCTGTATTTTACTTGTATGAGGAAGTGTAACAAATGTCAAGAAAATGGGACATTTTCTAAAAATATACTCTCACCTTTCAACCCCCTCTCTTTTTTTCCCCCTTTTTTGAATTTGCTCCTGTTCTTGCAGCTTTAGTCTTTCCAGGCTTCTCTGTCTTATGGCTCCTTCACTAAAAATGTCTGGTTGTATCAAAAGCCACCTGTCACAGAAGAAGCAGAACCAGACTTAGCAGCCCAGTTGGCTGTGTGTTTATACAAACACAGACAACCTGCTGTAGCAACACGAATTTTAGGTCTTGAATTTGTATTGTATTTGTATTTGTCTGTATTGGTATGTCCCTTCCTGAATCCTCTTACCCATCCCCTGATCCCCTTGGTATCTCCCAGAGGGGAGCCCCTTGTCAGTCACCCTGGGAACTTGAAGAGAGATCATCTCCCATTTGGCCAGGTGCTCAGGCACCTGCCCTCTTCAATTGTCCTGCTAAGTGGTCCACTCTAGAACCTCCCAACCCCTTCCCATCCATTGGCCCGAATTCTCCTGTGGCCTCAGGCTATGTCCTGGGGTACATAAGGGAGAAGGACAGGCCGAGCCTTGCCTTTTGCATGTGGAGCTGTAACAATAAACACCTTTCAAACCCACTGCAGAAGCCCACTCTTCATTCCAAAGCCTCACCCACGCTTCCAGCTAGCAGATCTGAGGAACCCACAAGAACTACTGCAGTTGGTCTGGGGTAAGCAGCCTGCCGGTAGCAGTCCCCCAGAAAGAAACCACTGCAACCTGCTGAGCAAATGAGAGACCCCAGGTGACTACCAAAATACCACTACACTCATGAGAATGCCTCTCTCTACCCTGACATACCAGAACTTCTGAAGTTCATACTGGGTTGTCAATCAAGCTCAAACACCCCTCTCCCAAATGTCTCCTCCTGCTCTAACATCAGGGGCTCACCATCTGACATATCATACCTTTGACCAAACCCGTTCCTGGTAGGCTCTTCTGGGGACTCAAAGTTCAGCATGCTCAGCACAGCATTCCTAGTTGCAGGAGTCATGCAGTTCTGCCAAAACTAGAGTTCACTAACTCTTAGAGCAACATCTTTTGGATCCAATGCTTGTTTGCTTGCTTAAAAATTGATGGATTCTGTTGATGTGTGCTGCATTTCATCAGCTTCAAATGCCCAGATGTGAGCACATTAAAAGAAAACACTCAAGCAAGTTGCATCAAGGTCTATCTATACTGAAAAAATAAGTAATAGGAAGTATTATTTCCAACATAGAGGGATATTTCAGGGTCACAGTTTAGAAATTACCAGCTGGGAGAAAAAAATGAAACGGGGTACTCCCTAATAAGTGCTTATGGAGGTAAACCAATAGGCTGCTGAAATGAGGCTTACAGGTTGCGCATTTTTTTTATAATGCAACACTAGGCATAACATTTCAGTGGATTCATCTCTCAACATACTTAAACAAAAAGGTACAGAGAAGAGAATAGGTACCATTTTCTAGCCAAAAATCACTGGCAGCTGCTACACCTACTTCATATTTAACAATAAGAAACTAAGTATCTTTCAGTCTCATCAGTTCCTGAGATCATCTTCCAGTTTCAGTGCCAACTACACTGAAAATATTGACAACCTTTAGCTTACCCAGAGAAACTTTTCAGGAAATCAAAACAATATAATGCTGGGTTTTGATTAAAGGAGTTAACTTCAGATACCTGAACATATATCAGTATGCCTACATCTAGTACAAATAGGATAATCACATGCGTTTTTGCCCCTCGCATGCTTAATTGCCCAAAAAGTTTACAGAGAGGCTTCCACTGGTTATTAAGGACTTTTCAGGCCTAAATTCAAGGAAAAAGAAACAGAAGTTGGCAAACCACCATCTGTGTCAGTTTCTTCCACAAAGTTTCAGCACCTAGTTACAAGTAAAGCTTAGTGTATTTTAATGCTGTCCATATGCTATATTTTTCTCTATTTTATAGACACCATTTTAACATAAATACAGACTAAATCAAATGGACAAAAAAAGATACATATACAAAGAACTGCAAGAGTGCCACATAAAAGCCTCCACTGAAGAAACATGAAAAAAAAGTTTGTAAGATGGTTTTCATAGGTTATAGACAATACTGCTATTACTTGAAAATGCCTGTTTGCTTTCAACATGGGAATGTACAAGGGAAGAGAAGCACAGAAATTGTTTGATAAGAGGGTGACTACACTTTATTGAGAATGACAAAGAAAAAAACCCACATATGTACTTGAGAAAAAGCTAGTGCAATTAACACTAACATAAAATAGCCAGGAATCTCTGGAAGCAGCAGCTACAGCACAGACTGCAGCACTGAATTGCTCCTCTTAGGGAAATGCTGCTAAATGCACTCAAAATTAACTGTACCTTTGTCAGGCAAGGCTGAATCTCTCAGGATTAATTTCTGCACACAGCTGTGTACATATACAGACACACCTTCAGTGTCTTATATAAGCAAAGCAGATACACAAAGTACTTTCTACAAAATGGAAGCAGTGAGTAATCTCTAGAGCCCTTTCTGCCCACTGTGCATTAAGATAAGGAGCTTCCTAAAGCTTTCCACCAAGTTAGTGCCAACTAAACTTCTGCCACCCCACTAAGATTTGTGATGCAGCAGATTAAAACATCCAGGACATTTGTTACAATATGTAGAGATATGAATGTCAAGCCTGCAGACCACCTGGTGTACACAAAATCTTGTTCTGTTTTGCAAGTACATCTATTAAACCAACTGATATATTATTCTGCCCTTGCAAATCTTCTTTCACTTATATCCTTACACCATCACAGCTGCAACTATCTTCCTACTACTGCAATAAATCACCTAAAAGCCCTAAACTCTCTACATAAAGCTGAGTAAGCTATAGTGGTTTGCTAGTGCACACCATTACCCTTGCTCTTGCCCACTTGTGTTTGTAGCCAGGAGCTCTTCAAGCATCAGAAATTTATTTCTCACTACGTAACTGTAGAAAGCACAGAATTATTTACTGGCTGATCCACTGAATTGCTGCTCAGAAGCATGGCCTTTTGGAATCAACCCTGACATATCAATAAGCCACTACCTTAACTTTAACTGTTACAACTGACAAATCACAAGGAATTTGACATTCAACCCCTTTATCAAATTATTTTTTCCTTTCGCCCACTCTGCCATGGTAAAAACATTTGGAACACATCTGCCCTTGCACTAGGATTTACTACAATAACCGCAGGCTGAACTGTCCTTATCTTACAATGCCCTAAATTGTGTCACCTGAGTTCATACTTTAAAACAAACGAACACTTTAGGGAAAAATTAACAACCTGGCAATATCTCACCTGGAACACTCATAGTCCAAATGAGCAACATGCAAGTAGTGGGAATAATTGTTCCAAAAGCACCCCTCACATTTGCCCACTGTACTGCTAGCTCAAACAGCTCTTACCATCCCCAGTTTCCCAGCTGGTCACTCATGCCAGGCCCTGGGCCATCACAACAGTTTCAGAGACCATACCATCAACCAGGTCAGGAAAGAGGGTTATCTTGAAGAGAAAAAAAAATCATATTTTGCTAGGTTACTTTACAGACATTTGGTTTCCCTGCCTCTCACAGACAGTGTAGCCCCTGAGCAGTCCCACCAGCAGAGGTGAAGGCAAGCTGGAGGCAGAGGAAATATTTTAATTCTGCAGAGGTGGGTATGCAGGAGCACTACAAGCTAATGCAATGTGGCAACTGTATGTATTGATCCACATCAGCAGAGTTTATTATGCAGGGGAAAAAAGCTGGGGTTGTTTAGCCTGGAGAAAAAGAGGCTCGGAGGGGACCTTGTGGCTGTCTACAATCACCTGAAAGGAGGCTGGATCCAGGTGGGGGTTGGTCACCTCTCTCAAGTAATGTGAGTGGAAATGGCCTCAAATTACATCAGAGGAGGTTTAGATTGGATATTAGGAAAAACTTCTCCTGAAGCAATGCCTCTTTTGCTTGTTTCATGCTCTCATCAGTTTTATAGTGGGATTATAAATTTATTGTTGTTGTTACGCATTTTATTTAATGCCATATTGTGAAAAAGTGGACTCAGTTAAATGGCATTTTTAAAGGCTATGGAGAGTAAAAAAATAATTAAAAATAATTTAATGTAAAGAGAATATAATTAATCTTCACTTTTCACACCTACTATACACTACAGCTCACACTGGTTTCACTGAACAGCTCAGGAGACACACTCAACAGGAATTACAAGCACTCTGTGTGTGTATATATAAATGTTTTTTAAGAGTTTAATGGTGAAAATTGTGCATCCAAGCACAATTAGATCATCTATAAAAGAAGGAAAGAGTATTTTGCTGAACACTTAATCATATATAAAATGCTACATACTTGGTCCTAATTTGAAGTAATAAAGCTGCAGCAAAGGTTATCAGTATTGCAGTGCCTTGCAAATCTCCACATCTTCTACAAGAAAACATTCCTATTTGCTTTTGAAATCAAGTGAGCAAGTAAACACACTACACAGCTGCAACAAAAACCAGGCAGTGAGGCGATTTCACCCCAGTATTGTTTTACCTAATATTGCTGGTGAAACACCATGGTAGAATGCAGAGTCCTTCTTGATGATAAATCTTGTAAAAAGTATGATAAATTCCTTTGTAAGATGGTTCCAGCCGGTTCTGCACGATGAGCCATGTTTTAATCGCATCAGTGGGGTATGTCACGATGGTGGCAACCATGCCAGCCAGTCTTTCTGCCATGATGGTTCTCCAATGGGAGATATGGCCCAGCTCATTCATGAAAAGGGTAACAAGTCTAAAGCAAACACATAAAAGAATTACTATTAATGACACTATGAAGAAAACACATGAAAAATTAGGGCAGATGATTCTTGATGCAAATGTTATTCTGTCCACAAGCCACTTCAGCAGCAGGAATTGAAATTTTAACACGTGATTCACCCAAGATCATCTTATACGTAACACCACGCAAGCATCCATCTACAGGATGAAAAATCTTTCTTTTATATTTCCATATACAGGATGAATATTACCATGATTTAAAACACATCTGCAAGAAATTATCCTATCATCAGTTAAAGACATTGGTCCAACCTGCCAGTTAGGGTTATCATGTAAGAGGAAATATGTAGATAATGACATCACAAGCCTTCTGAGAGCAACTGAACCATCTTCTGTCACTTATGTTGGGACAGGAAGGTTCACAGGGACACGCCTCTAGAGAAGACTTATGTCCAGGCACTATTATGCTCAGGAGTTTAGGTCTCAATTTGAAAATTTGAAATTGTAGTACAGTTTAAAAGCTACACACAAATCATGCATTTGTGGTGCACTGAAGGACTTTTCTATGACAGGAAACTCCTACATCAGGGAGCAATGTCCTGGAGGCAGCAAGAAGCAAGTAAAAACATTTGAGAGTTTTAGCTGGAGGTAAAGAAATATATTATTCTATTTTGGAAGCATTAACTAAAACATCTAAATAGCACATCTACATTTTACCCCGCATGGTGTAACCATGTGCAGAACAAAATAATTTGCGAATATTTACAAGTCACTGCTCACTCACTTGATGTTTTTTCACATGAATGTGCATTTTCTACGGCATGACAAATGCCTGCATCTACTTGTCTTGAGTCCTGGGAGTGCCCAGGGCAGAAAGCCCAGCCAAGCAGAAGCAAAAGAGGATAAACCTTTTGTCCTGTGTCTTATGCAGTCCCTAAACCCACACAGCCTAATTTTCCTGTGTGCGCACAAATGCGTGGCGAAGGTGGTGGGGTGTCTCTAAGGACTACCTGATAACATTTAAAATGACCATGGAAAGACAAAAATCCGTGCAGAGTAATTGCTGAGGGAGCGTGGAGTCACGGTCCCTGGGGTGCTGACTGTGCTCGGTCCTGCTCCTCCTGAGACTGTTTACCTAAGCTGCCCTATAACATTTCTCTTTTTGTGTTTCTTGCCTTTATGCACACCATTCTCCCAGTAGAAAAGACTTTCAAAAACCCCCAAATAGTGTATCAAGGATTAAGCATAGGCACCTTGTATTTAATTTCCTGGTAGCCTACTTCCACCTGTAATTCAGAATACCCTGTGGAAACTAGACACAAACTTTAGCCTTGCAAAAGGAATACATGTCTCAAGCTGAACAAAGAATGAAGTTATTTTGCTCAAAATCAACTGCTTTATGTTGGTGCAACACACTGCCTTTTCTGTGACCTTTAAATTACATTTAAATTATTGTTTGTGCCTTCCCACTCACATTATCTTGCTCTTTGATTGACCACTGCATCTATTATGGCACAAAAAAGCTGCCCAGTTTTAGGGTCACTTAATTAGTGGTCTCCTGAAGGGTGCAGGCAGTGATGGGCAAGTGACTTGCTGGGGCAGATGAGTGACAAACCCAGCGGGTTGGCAGCACCAGGAGGGCCGTGCTGCTGCCCAGAACAGAACAACTCATCACCCAGCTGAATGGAAATGTCATGTGCTACCATGAACATCTGACTAAAAAAAAAAAAAAGCCCAGCCCGTAGAGTGGCAAAGCATTCTGGTGTGCACAGTCAGGCACTCTGCAAAGGCTGAGATAAAGGCAGCAGAAGGGAATCCCAGGAAACAGCATGGTTGGCAGAGCTCCAACAGCACTGCTCCATGTTCATCCTGCTGCAGTCCTTCCAGCACTTACCTTAGTTTAATATCTGTGTATTATCAAAAACAAGATCTTAAAACAAATAATGTCACTTATTGATGCTGTAGTACACCACAACGACACAAAGACTCCGACTTCAGAAGGCTGAAAATTATTCCTTTATTCTCGGGAAGTGTCTCCCCTTTTATACTATTCTACACAGACCAATTCGATTGGTGACAAGAAGACAAACCTCTTCAATCACATTGGTCAGACCAGAGGGACACCAAGAAGAAGTCCCTCCTAGGGAAAATATGTAAACAAATTTGCCGTTACAAAAACAAGTCTCTTGTTTACAGAAAATTCCCTGGGAAAGAAATTTCAGAAAACCAAACATATCAGGCAAGAACCAGGGCTACATATCACCCTTTTCTGTTAAAAAAAAGAAAAAGAAAAGAAAAATGCAAAGCATTCAGTGTCTGCTTGTGGAGGGACCATTCGAGTGATCACTCGCATCATCTGCATCCGAGTCATCACTCGAAGATTCCTCCGCTTGATGACTTTCATTTTGGTCACGGTTTTTAGGTTGCCTGTCAGCCTGATTCTGCCTTTGTGGTTGCAGGTCGGGACGAACACACTTCGTAGGTACCCAGCGCACCCCAGTATCTGTGGAGACACACGCATACCCATGACCCGAAGCGATAAGCTCAAATGGGCCTTCCCACTGCTTGGTGGTTAAATTTCATACCCGAACCTTCGCTCGAGGCTGATGTGTCTCTTCCGAAGCCTGCAACGAAAGGTGATGGTTCAAAATAACAGGATTATTTGAATTCTGCAGCACCGTAGGGTGATTGCTCATATACAAAGCTTTTGCCAACCGACTGTGCGGGGTTTCACCCTGCATTCCCCATTTTTGTTTTTGAAGAACCCACTTTAGTGTACCATGAGCGCATTCAACAATAGCTTGACCAGTCAGGGAATGTGGAATGCCAAACTTGTGTGACACACCCCACAATTGCAGGAACTGACGCACTTTCTGCAAGGGGTAAGCTGAACCATTCTCCGTCTTCACAGTAGAAGGTATGCCTAGAATGGCAAAAGCCTGCCTCCAGTGGGCAATGGCATCGCGGGTTTTTTCTCCTGTGTGAGCGGAAGCCCACATCGCAGAAGAAAAGGTGTCAATAGACACATGCACATACTTGAGTAGGCCAAATTTGGCAATTTGGGTGACATCCGTCTGCCAAATCTGCAAGGCCTCAAGGCCTCTGGGGTTTACTCCTGCCAGCAAAGGCGCAGCAAACGCGTGACAGTCACAAGAATTGACAATGTCACGAGCCTCAGTCGGTGTCAACTGAAACTGCTTCTGCAACGTATGCACATTCTGATGAAAGAATTCATGCGATGCCTTGGCTTGCGAGATTGTATCAGGCTGAGGTGCTACCCAAGCTGGGTTAGCCAACTTGTCAGCCCTCGCGTTGCCTTCCGCTATGAAACCTGGCAGATTGGTATGGCTCCTAACATGCAGAATGTAGTATGGATGAACTTGGGCCTGAATGGCACACCACAAGGTTTTCAGCAAATGAAACAAAGCAGCATTTCTGACTTCTTTCAAAAGTGAACAACCCAATCTTTGAGCTATGTCTGCCACATAGGCAGAATCCATGACCAAATTGAAAGGAACCTGGGAAAATCACTGAAATGCCATGACAGCAGCTCTGAATTCAACCAATTGGGCTGAGCCAGTCTCATGACCTTCCAGCTCCTGCCACTCGGATCCATCCTGCCAAGTAACAATGGCTTTTCCTGTTCTTCCCAAACCGTCAGTAAAGACGGTGGGTCCTTGCACCGGCTCCTGACTATTTTTGGGCCGCAAAGAAAGTTCAGTTAATTTCGCCACTTTCAGTAGCTCGTGGCTGGGCAGGTGATAAGTGATCTGCCCTGAAAAGTTTTCCAGACCACTCTGCAGAGAAACACTGTTTGCAAAGCTCCAGTCAAAGTTTTCCCGCTCTACTGGGACTATGATCTTTGCGGGATCCGCTCCCATCAATTGCAAACACCATTGCCGGCATTTGATTATCAGGCGAGCAATTAATTCAAATAGTGTGGTTGCCATCTTTTGTGTCTGATGGGGCAAAAAGACCCCTTCCAAAATGTGCAAGGAATCAGGCCATTTGTCACTCCATTGGCCGATGATGCCTGTGAGATGCAAATCTGGAGTGGTAATGAAAACAGTGACATCAACGGAAGGGTCAATGCGATAGACATGGCAAGCAGAAACAGCTTGCTGAACCTCGTTCAGCGCTCGTTGCGCCTCAGGAGTCAATGTGCGAGGTGACCTCAAATCAGAGTCTCCCTTTAACAGATCAAACAGTGGAGACAGTTGTGCCCTGGTCAGTCCCAAATATGGATGCAACCACATGATGACACCTACAAATTTTTGCGCATCATTCAGTGTCTTAACCAAATGCACAAATCGCACCTCTTGGTGTTGGATCATTCGTTCCAAAATTTTGACCCCCAAATATTTCCAAGGACGCTGCTGTTGAACCTTCTCTGGAGCCACCTGCGGCCCATGAGAATGCAAAGCATCAAGCAGCTGAGGCCGTATCCTCAGCAGCTCATCCTGAGTGGATGCTGCCACCAGGATATCATCCATGTAATGATAGAAATGGGCATCAGGAAACTGCCTGCGAACTCCAGACAAGGCCAAGGCCACATACCATTGGCAAATGGCTGGAGAATTTTGCATGCCTTACAGCAAGACTGTCCATTGATATCTCTGTGCCGGCTCAGCATTGTTAATTGCTGGCACCATGAAGGCAAATTTTGGTTTGTCATCAGGATCCAAAGGAATTTGTTGTGGTGTGCATTTTGAATTTACCAAATTTCTGTACAATGGTTCCTCCCTGTACCCCCATGTTAAACCCTTTTGGTTTTTCCCGAATTATGGGTCCTGTCAATCACTCTGCAACCCTGCCCAGAAGCCTGGAAAGTTCTGGTAAGGCTGTGGAGGGATTTGGCAAGATCTCAATTCCCCACTCCCCTTTTTATGTATGGAATTGTTCTCCTGATTGTCCTTTTGTTCTGGGTCACTCTCCCCCCCCCACTGGGATTGGTTCTAGATTGTCCCCTGCCCCTTTCCACACCCCCTGTACTTAAGGTGAGACCCAGAGGGAAAAACTCACTTTTACGTGGGCCCCCCTCTGGGTGAAAATAAAACCCAGTTGAACCCACGTGGAGTCCTCCTTTCTTCCTCACCATTGCCACTCTTCTGCCTGAGGCCAAGACCCACAAGATCGGAAAAGTACCAAGCTGTACCCTTAAATGCGAGCTCGGTGCAAGATCTAGCTGGATAGCAGCACCGAACCCCCGCAGGAATTGCAAAGAAATAATCCTTCAGATCAATGATGAGAACCAGCCAATCTGCGGGAAGCATGGTGGGCAATGGCATACCAGGTTGCAGCGTCCCCATGCTTTCCATCACGGCATTAACTTTCCGGAGGTCTTGTAACAACCTCCATTTCCCAGATTTCTTTTTGATGCAAAAGACAGGAGTGTTCCAGGGACTGGTAGAAAACTCAAGATGACCCTGGTCCAATTGCTCCTGGACCAAATCTCGAAGGGCAATGAATTTTTCTTCCGGGAGGGGCCACTGGTTCTCCCAAATGGGTTTGTCTACCAGCCACCGTAAAGGAGGCGTAGGACATGGTGTGCCCTTCGTCACAGTGGCCCCCATCAAAAATCCATCCCGATGTGTACCCCCTAAGCTGCCAGTACATCCTGCCCCCAGAGGTTAGCAATATCTGTGGTGACATAAGGCCGAACCATAGCCGACTGTCCCTCTGAGTTTGTGATCATCACAGGCTACTGGCTCACATAGCATTGTGCCGTTCCACCCAATCCCGTGACAGGTGACTGCACAGGATCCAGAGGCCACTGCAGCTGCCACGCAGAAAAGGAGAGGATAGTTACATCGGCCCCTGTGTCTATCAGGCCTCAAAGGTGGATTTCTGATGGGGTGGCGCCAGGGAGGCACAGTGTGCACCACATCTCAGGACGTTTGTCAGTCAGGACTGCAGTCCAGTGAACTTGAGGTGGCCCGGTAGATCCAAAGCAGCCATCCCCTCGCCACTGGCTCTCTGTCCTAGAAACAGAAGACTTAAAAGGCACAAGTTGAGCAATTCGAGTTTTCTCGGGGATAGTGACGGGGGGGTGGGTGTGGAAACCATGGCACAAATTTGTCCTGTATAATCTGCATCAATGAGTCCTAGATGCACAAGGATACCCTGAAGGGTGGCACTCAACCTCCCCATGAGGAGGGCACTTTCACCCTCCCCCAGGGGTCCAAAGGCATCCAGGGGGACTTTGTGCACATTGCAAGAGTCTAAGACGACTGTTGCTGCTGTGCAGACATCAACACCGGCTGAGCCGCAGGTGCTGGCTGCAAGCTGGCTAAGCAAGCCTTCATTGGCATCAGGACTTGGGGAAATGCTTGTGTCTGCGTGCGCTTCCCCTTGGCACTCCCCTTCCTGTTTCCTGAACTTGGCAAAGGCTGACCATTGGCAGCAACTTTTGCCGTACAAACCTCTGCAGTATGGTTTGGCTTTCCACACCGAGAACAGAAAAACAAGGGAGCTTTTACTTTCTGGTTTTGTTTTCCTTGCTTTTTGCTGGCCTGTGCTTTCCCATTTCTGCTGTCCTCCTTTTGGCCCTTTCCAGGCTGACTACAACTCAGTAGCGAAGGCAGCCATCTTATGATCTGTGGTGCCTACATTAGCACATGCTTTGACCATGTCTGTTAGAGAAGGAACTCCAGGGAGGGCCTCAATTAGCTTTCTGCAATCTGCATTGGAGTTAGTCCTTGCAAGCTGTTTGACCAAAAGTGTTCTCATATCTACATCTTCCACCTGCTTCTCCACAGCTGCAGAAAGCCTCTCAACAAATTCCAAAAATGATTCTTTTGACCCTTGAACTATGGTCATAAATCTCTGTTTTGGAGCAGCCAATTCATTGGTCTTCACCAGTGCTGCAATTCCTGTTTTCTGGTACTGTTTCAGCACAAGATGGTGAAAGGTAGCCTGAACATCAGGGTCAGTATATTCGCCAACTCCTGTGAACACATCAACTCCAGCCGCACGCCTGGGGTCCTGTGGGATCAATTGACTATTTTATGCTATCACTTTGATAGCCAATTGATTCCAATTAGACTCAAACACCTCAAG
>JANPWX010017324.1:0-14735 GCA_024734555.1 Trochalopteron elliotii
CGGGGGGGGGGGGGAAGGGAGAGAAGGAAAAAAAGGAAAAAAACGAAAGCAGCAAAAACCAGCAAAGGAAAAAAAACCCAAAAACAAAAGCAAAAAAAACCCAAAACCAGGTAAAGGCAGCAGTGAAGCGAAGCAAAGCAAAAAGCCTGCAGCCAAGCCGAGCTAGCAGCAAAAAGCAAAAGCACAAGTAGCCCCACCGCGGCAAACACCCCACCGAGGGGAGGGGGGGGCAGCTGTCAGACATAACAGTGCAGTACATAGAGATAAAGCTGCACGATTGGGATAGGAGGCACCGTCAACCCAGGACAACTGGGCATGATATTCTATGGTGTGGAATATCCCTTTGGCCAGTTGAGGTCCCATGTCGTAACTGTGCTCCCTACCAACTTCTCATGATTCCGTTCACTGGCAGAGCAGGAGTGTCCTAGGGTGACTATGTATCCCCAAATCGTCTGTTCTGTGTTCTGTACCTTTAAGACTGGTTCTGAGAGTGAGCAGGGAAAGAAGAAGCGCGCAGTTTGTTTTGAGAAACAAACTCACTCCTCTGAATCTGCTCTCGTCCTTGGGACTGTGTGGTTTCTTTTTTTTTCCTTCGTTGGATGCACGGAGGGCAGCCAGAGAGAGTTTTTTTTTTCCCTTTGTTAGTCTAGCTAGCTGAGGCAAAGAAGCTTTCCTGGACTGTTTTTTTTTTTTTATTATTTTATTTTTATTTTTTCTTTGGGACTGTTTAAATCTGCTCTGGACTGAAAAACCCAGAGGAGCACCGGGATCTTGCACCCGTGGCCCACCGGGCCGGGACTCGGCATTTTCCAGCACTGAAGGGACTGATAAACAGACTCCTGACACGGACTCTCAGTTTTGCCATCTCTCTTCGGAGCAGCGAGAGGTTTTATTGTTTCATATTATTATTATTGTTATTATTATTATTCATTCTTTATGCTTGTGGGCATTTTGTTTGTTAAATAAATAAGGCTTTTTTCCACTCTATCTCTGAGGGAATTATTTCCCCGGACCGGTTGGGGGGAGGGGCTGTTTGGATTTGCTTTTCAGAGGAACCCCATTCGGAGATTTCCTCCCAAATTTGCCCTAAACCAGGACAAGGAGACATTGGACGGTCCTTAGTGCAAGCACTGTTCAGCAACAGCCAAACCATTAAGTGTGTTATCAACATTATTCTCACACTGAATCCAAGACGTGGCACCATGCCTACTACTAGGAAGAAAATGAACTTTATCCGTGACAAAACCAGGACAGGTGCATTTCATCAGCTTTTTTTTGTTTGTTTATTTAACTAAGGATGGCCTCAAAACATGACATTTTGAAGGAAATACTTTTCGCCTGTAATCAAGGTTGCTAATGGTTTAGAAGATCAGATGTGATTTTGTAAATCTGTGGGCTCTTCTGTGTACCTGACAGCAAATAACAAAGCTAGATATGCTATGTTAAGTATGGACAACATGAATTATTAGAAAAAAGGAAACCTATTAAAATGTGTGGGCATGCATGCTGTTGCATCGTAAGATGAAGGTGTTATCATTATCCAATCCTGTCCACACTGTCAGGTCTTGTTTTTGTCTTTAAAAACATACTTCATCTTATGATAAAAAGAGACCTTCTCTAACAGCCAACACTGTTTCCCTGAGCCATTCCCTGCAGTTAAATCCATTATTGGTCACTTATAGAGTGACACTGTAGCAGACCTTGATCTATGAAGGAAAACCATTCTTGTAATCTTAGTTACTGCCTCAACTCACAGTTGATGTAGAAAAAATGCTTCTATGAGAGTAATCTGACCTACTGTGAACATTGAGTGGGATGAAACATGCCTTAAAAGTGCTATTTACTTTTTGCAGGCTACAAGAGTCTTGACAACTGGTTGACATGCAGACTTTTTTTACTGAGATGCCCTTTTGAATGAATGCTCCCAGGGATGCTGGTAGGCAATGGCTTCCATGAGCAAGAGCTTTGTGTTGAGGGCAGGAACACCATCATAATTTTGTCAGATTTCCTAGTGTACATCACAAATTTGCCAACATTATGCTTTTGAACAGATATTATTCATGCTGTAGAAGTGCAAGCAAAACATGACCTTGCAGAAAACCCTGGAACTATGGCTGAAGTGAAAGAAAGTGAAATTGGAATACAGAGGTGCTGCAGTATTTTTACAAATCCTGATTGTATTCATGCAAGACTTCTAAAAGTATTTTTGTAGCGGATGTCATTGGCTCATGTTAGAGCCAGAAGGAAGCAAAGAGGGAACAATGAAGTATGTAAGGTAAACAATGAACTCCAAACAAGCAGAATATCTTTTGTGAGGTTGCTGCACGTCGAGAAACCTGGTGGCTGTTGGAGTCAGTGCTGTCGCAGCTGATGGCAGTAGAATGTCTCTTGGAAGTGCTCTGATGCCTTCTGCAATCTGGTACCACCTGTGTCAACAGGTAGAAATAACCATTATACAAATCCTAGATTTCATAGAAAATTTTGTTCATTTGTTTGTGAGTGGTATCAAAGGCCAGTTTCAGGAAGGATGATAGACACTGAAGTAGAATAATTTTAAAATTAAAAGATCATCTATTTTTGCCCTGTTCAGCTTGAAACAGAACAGATAATTTCATACAAATATAGTTTTTGATTTAGATTTTTATGTGAAGTTGAGGACAGAATTAGAATATTTTGGAATTTATGAGATATAAGCAAAAATATCTGAGAAATAAGTAAAATTATTTCTAAAGTTGGTAAGTGGAAAAGTGCCAGTTTTTTTGTATATATCAATTACATTGTGCCTAAAAGTCAATTTAATAGTAATTATAGGTAAAGTAATGGACTTACTTTAGGTAAATTCAGAATCTTGTGTGAACTTTCCTCTACATTATTGTAGACTTAATGTATGAAATTACATTTTACTGTGTACTGTGTTCATTACATGTAAAGCTTTATTTTAGTGATGAATGCCTTATACAAATTTGCAAAACAAAGTGCTGAATACAAGGAAGACTTAGTTAAAAGAATTTTATTTTTAATGTGTTTTTTTGTCAGAATTTTTAATGTTTTTTCTCAGTTTTGCTTGTCATTTAGTTATGAACAAAATGAATATTCTGAATTCTGGAAAAGAAACAGTTATGTTACTCACATTTGTGCCTTTTCCTCTTTTTTTTTCTCATCAGTTCTGAGTCACATGAATTTGACCATGAATTGCAACGCAATGATATCCAGAGGCAATTAATTTTAGAAAAAACTTCTTAAGGTCTATTTAAGGAGCAATCATTATTGATCTAACTGGTCTCTGATCCTGAATATAAGTAAATGAATTATTTCTATGTTTTTCATGAAATTCTACTTCTTGAAAATCATAAAATCATTGGATTTGGGTGGTGGCTTTTTTTTTTTTTTTAAATACCTGTTTTCCAGAAACTTCAAAGATTTAAATTAAATGCAAGAATTTTAATTTTAGCTATGAAGATGGTCAGAATGAATCTGCGAATCAGACGCCAAACCCATGGAAGATCTCTGCTCTGGATGGTTCCTTACCTCCACAGATGCAGATGTCCCTTCAAGACAAATGCATGGGTTCAGTTGACTTCTGTAAGCTACAGCTTCAGCTTCAATCATCACTGCTGGCTAGTGCTGTGAAGGATGAGAAAAAAGACTTTTTAAAATATATTAATAGCAAAAGGTGGTTCAGAGAGATAACATTGTTACTCCACAAAGTCAGCCAGTTCACAAATCAGGATATAGACAAGGCAAAAACAACTAATGTTTTCTTTACCTTTGTCTTTGACACTTATGATGGGGCCTGGGACCCCAAAACCCTATGCTGCAAGACTGTAGATCTCAGGGAGGGTGATAAACTCTCAGTCAACCCAGAACATGCATGAGACTTGCTGCTTTATTTAGATGTGCACAGACCTCTGGAGCCCAAAGGCTTTGTCCCAGGCCACTGAAAGAGATGGCAGATGGCACCATGGAGCCTGTCTCCATTATTTTTCAACAGTCTGGTGGTCTGGAGAGATCCCTGTAGATGGTAAATTAACATGTGTTGTCCCAGTTTTCAGGAAGGGCAAGAAGAAATCCCCTGTTAATTACAAGCCTATCAGTCCAACTTCAGTATCTAATAAAATTATGGAGAAGGTTGCTCTGGAAATTACTGAAGAGTGCTTGAGAGACAACTCCGTCCTTGGTCATCTCCGTGATGAGTTCACAAGGGAAAAATCTTTCTTAAGTGGCTTGTTTTCATTTTAAGACAAGGCCAGCCATCTAGCTGACCAAAATAATTTAGTAGATGCGGGGTTTTTGTGAATTTCAGTAGGTTTTGATACTCTCTTTCACAGTAATCTGAAAGAAACGTCCTGGAAACAGCTAGTCCATAATACATTGGGTGACTACACCCCTGTCAGTCCATCCTTGGTTTCTGGAAAAACTATGAAAACCATGCTGGATACTACTGAAAGAACAATGCAAGAATCAGGCACAGTCAACTCAGGTTCACCAGGGGTAAGTTCTTGTTAAATATTTTGATGTCCTTCTACATCACGGTCACCTGCCACATGGATGAATGTCGGAGTCCAGGGCATCCCTTCGGTTTCCCTGGAAGGTCACACACCTTGGCAGAAAGGCCTAGGACCCAAGGAAAGGAATTTGAAATCTCTCCAGGGGGTTTGCCTGGCACAGAGCCCAGGAAGACACAGGCTTTGATTTCAGTCCATGAGAAAAACTTTCAACACAGAGAGGAATTACAAGTCACCAAGGTGTGACAGACAGTAGTGTAGTTTATCACTGGGTGGAAAATTGTGTAGTTTAGAGTTTTTAGAATGCACGTGAATGGGGAACAAGATGGAGATTTTAGGGCAGTGCCCTGGGTTCTTCTTGTTCTCCCTTGGCCTCCATCTTCTGATGTGGTGATGACACAAAGTAGTTTAAGGGGATTGGGTCAAAGTAGAGATGACTCTTTCAGTATAGGTAATAGGCATTGGCACGGAATTGTAAATAATAGACACATAATTATCTGTCTAAGAAGGTAGCGACCTCCCATCACGGGGGGAATCGTCCTGTGTCTGAGCAGTTGTGAACATCTCAGCCAGGCACAGAGAAAATTGTAAGATAAGAAATAATAAACACGCGAGAAATTCAAGAAACAACAAGATCTTGAAGACTCCGTTTCATTCTCGTGCCGACTCAAAGCCTTCGGAGGGCAAAAAAGACTCACTCGAACCACCAGAACCACCATCTGAATCTCAGGCAAAGAAAACCAAACCCAAGAGATGAAGATGGTGGTTGTAGTTTTTCTGGCTTTTGGTAAGGCTTTTGAGGCTGCCTCTTCACAATATCCTACTGGGCAAACTGTCCAACTGTGAAACTACAAGATCTGCCATTAGGTGGATGAAGAACTGATTGAAAGAAAGTGTGGGAGTGAATGAGACCACATATGGTTGCTGACCTGTCAAAAGTGGTACTCCTCAGGGATTAATCCTAAGACTGGTTTTGTTCAATATTTTCATCAATGATCAGGATGCAGGAGCTGAGCACCCCAGTGGCAACAGTAACAATGATACCAATCTGGAATGTGCTGTTGACTCTCTCGAGGTATGAGAGGCCTAGCAGAGGGATGGGAATAGATTGGAGCATTGGCAATCATCAGTAGCATGAAATTTAATAAATCAAAGTGCCAGATTTTGCAGCTGGGATGGGACAACCCTGGTTGTGTGTATATGACAGGGAATGAGCTGATGGAGAGCAGCACCACAGGAAGAGACCTGGTCAATGGCAGGTTGAACACAAGCCAGCAGTGCCCTGGCTACCAGGAGGGCCATCTGTGTCCTGCATGCATCAGGCCCAGCATCACAGCCAGGCAAGGGAGAGGATTGTCTTGCTCTGCTCTGCACTGGGGAAGCCTCACCTCAAGTGTTAGGGGCAGGTCTAGGTGACACAATGCAAGAAAAATAGCAAGCTCTTAGAGAGTGTCCAAAGGAGGGCAATGAAGATGGTGAAGGGCCTTGAGGGGAAGCCATGTGAGGAGTGGCTGAGGTCACTTGGTCTGTTCAGCCTGGAGAAGAGGAGACTGAAGGGAGACCTCATTGTAGTTACAAATTCCTCATGAGGGCAAGAGGAGGGACAAACACTAATATCTTCTCTGTGGTGACCTGTGGCAGGATCCAAGGGAATGGCACAAAGCTGCGTCGAGGATGTTTAGGTTGGATATCAGGAAAATTTTTTTCACCCAGGGTTGGTAGGAACTGGAACAGTTTGGATAATGCTCTCAGGCATATGCTTTGATTCTTAGAGGCAGGAGTTGCATTCAATGATCATAATGGATCCCTTCCCACTCAGCACATTATGTGATTCTGCACTTAGGACAGAGCAAGCTGGACACAAGCATGAACTGGGAGAGGAGTGGCTGGAGATCAGCCCTGCAGAACAGGATCATTTGTTGTTGGTCAGTGGCAGGCTTATTGTGAGCCAGCAGTCAGTCCAGGCAACCAAGAGGGCAAACTGCATCCTGGAGGGCATCAAACACAGCCCCTTCAGATGGTTAAAAGAGGTGATGATTCTGTTGTATTCAGCACTGGTGCCACCTCACCTTGTGAGTTGAGTGCAGTGCTGGGCCACACCATCTAAGAAGCATAATGTGAATGTAATAAAATGCATCCAAAAGGCTGTAACAAGAAAGTATGCCCTGTGCATCCTCTTATCTAAAAGTGCCACCTATGTCCTGCAGTGCATCATATGCCATAAAGCAATGTGGGACATGAGAAAACTGAATGAAGATGCTTAGAGGTAGTCCAGATTTGACATCAGGAAAGGGTTCTCCACTGAAATGGTGGTTCTTCACTGGAGAAGGGCTCCACAGGGAAGTGGTCAGGGCACCAATGCTGTCAGATTTCAAGGGCCATCTGGATGATTCTCATAGTCTTGTGGTCTAATTTTAGGTAGTCTGGCTGGATCAGGGATTTGGACTTGACAGTCCTTGTGGGTGGGGCCATTCAATTTGAAAGAAGCTATGGTTATATAGTTACATGTGATGCTAAAACACCAAAGGGGAGGAATATATTTTCCTTATTTTATTCAATTCCCATGTCCCAATTTCCTTTTCAAGAAATGCCAAATGAAATGTTTCTTGGGGATTGCAGGCAAAGCTGAAGAGAATGCTATCGAGACAGCATTTGCCTCTTCTTCTTCATGTAAGAAAGATTTGCTCCATTAGGTCATCAGCCAGCACAAAATCTTATAAATCACCTCAAGTCCAACTGAAGAACAGTGATACTAGTTTGCCGTAGTTGTTTGCCATTATACTCAGGGCATTTTCTTTTTGAAATATAATTCAGAGGTTCTAGTTATGTTTTTAAAACCCAAACTAGAGAAGTTCGCTGATTGTGAAATGATGGAACTTGGAATTTAATGTACTAGTTTACCAAGCAAGAACTAACAGCAAATTGGACAGAAAAGAAGGCACTAAAAGGATTTTGGACAGGAGGTATTACCTCACTGCTCTGATTCGGCATTGGACAATCCTGACTTAGTGTGGAGGCCATAGGATACTATGAGAGGGGGAAAAACCAGGAGAGAAATATTGTCATATATCACTAATTTATACAAATAAGTGACATTGCATTCAGAGAAAAGTCAAGCTGAGTTAAGCACTGAGATTTGATAAACATTTTTAAATTCACTGTTTCTTTTGCATTTACCAGCCACTGGCAAAGAAAAGCAAATCTCGGACAGTTGTTTTGCTATTCATGTAAACCGAAACCAAATTAAACTGAAGGATGCAGCATGGTTGGATTCATTTGGGTGACAAGCAGCTTTGTCATAAATATGAAATGATGTAACGAAGATAAACATTTTATTAAAAGAGAACATTGACTACAGGGAACTGCAGCATTTACATGTTTTCTGACTGATATTTCCTGCTGCTTCTAGTTGGCAAAATGCCCTGTGGAGGTCCTGCTGTGGATCAAGAAACTCTAGAAATAGTGGTAGCTGGAAATAGGGATAAGCATCATTAGTTAATATACTTCAATACTCTCTGTAATATTTAATTCTTCTTTTATCCCCAACTATAGCTCTGCATAGTATACAGGAATTCAAGTTTGAGGTTGTCCTCGGTTCTCCACTGGTGTAGGGGATGGACCCAAAACGTCTTTGGCAGATAAATGAGCTGCAGTAACCTGGGAAGAACAAGGACAAAGGTGGGTTGTGTGGCCATAAAGGAAATGAGTAGCTTGTTTTGAGACAAGCAGATTGCATCCAAGTGAGAGAGGGCATTAAGAAAGTCGAGGGAGGGATGGGTTTGTTTCTAGGCACACCAAAGGAAAATCTGTTACAGAGAAACAGTTCTGTGGAGATGAGGTCAGCTTTTACTTTTGTTGGTTTTGTTTGTTTGTTTTGGGTTAGAATTTTTTGTTTTCCCTTTTATTTGTTTATTTGGGGCTTTTTGTTGGTTGAATTTGTTTTGCTTTGTTTCGTTTTATTTGGGTTTTTTTGTTTGATTGGAGGTTTGGTTTTTTGACCTTTTTTTTTTTTTTTTTTTTTTTTTTTTGTTGTTGTTGTTGTTAACTGCAAAAGCTATATAGTGTGATCGTTTTTATTTTCCTGTTATGAAAACAGGGTGTATTTTTTTAGGACAGGTGCAGAAGAGGGGCTGGGAAAGGTCACATGATCCAGGCAATTGAAAGAGTAGGACTGTATACTTCATTACAACCTTACCACACTGTTCCGGTAATAGCTGCCTAAATCCAGGACCCTTCCTCTGCAAATCATCTCTGGGTCTCAGCAGCTACAGTTTTGCATATTGAATAAATGGCTTGTCGTTCTCTGTGTTGAATTATAACTACCCAGCTATACTATTACCTTCTATGTTTCTCTTTGCATGGTTGGCCAAATTCTTCTCTTCCAATATATAAATGTAGGAAGTTCACAGGAAAATCACCAGTGGGTACAGTCCTCTCCAATTTTGACTGAGCTCAGGACTGTTGTCAGATGTTTGCACTGTGTTCTTACCCCATAGCCCACACCCCCACATCAACAATCACTGTGCTGAGCAACAGCAAGCCAAGTTCATGTGCTTCGAGCGGAGATACTCCAGGGAGGGCTCTGACAGCTTTCAAATCAAGTGATCCATCAGTTTGATTTTCTGTTTTTCAAGAACTTTCCCTCATATATTGCATTGCTGAGTGAGGAGTTACAGATAGTTTCTACAAATCATTCAGACGATTTACTTGGGAAGGTAGGGGAAGCTTGACAGCTGTGACAAAATACTTCTGTGGAAAAAATGCTTGGAGCCTCTAGGACGTAGCTGAAATCATCCTTCCAAACGATCAGTGGTTGTCAGCAACCTTAACCTCTTCTCCTAATCCTCTTCTTTTTGCAAGAATTTGAGAGAGAGAAATCAAAAAAAGAAGCCAAAAGTTGACCTCTGCAGTGGCAAAGCTTCACACTTCTCCTAAGTCAGTGAGTAGACAATGATCTGCATAACATAATGCAACTAAAAACCTCCTATGTAGAGGAATTATTTCTGAGAATAGATCTGCACATTTGCTGGAGCTAGGTCATGGTTACTTTGGGGGTTTTTATCTGAGTCAAATAAATTCTCTCTAACAATCTGAATGCTTCCCAGGGGTTCTGAAGCAAAATTTTAAAGCTAGCGAAACAACTAACCTCATCACAGTTTGAAGGATGTGCCAGGTGTCTGACTGCTATCATTTCACATGAGGTAATTCATTAAAGTGCAATTCACAAGAAACTTCTCGAGCAAATATTCAAGCAAGTCCCAGTAATCTTGAGAAATACTGGTTAAATAATGATATATTTTCCATGAAATGCACTTTTGATATAGAATAGCCAAAATGCTAACACTTTATATAGATATAGTAAGAATCTACTATTTCTTTTGGCTTTGATGTCTTAGTGTCTCAGGTGATTGAGGATGGTTGAGACCATCCTGGAAAACTGGGTGAAAAAAGTCACAATATAATACGTTTTCTCCAATTATAATTTTCAAAATATTTCCAAGATTCATAAGATGACTTGTGTTTGAGAAAACTGCAGTGAAGTCCTGTAGGAAGCTGTATGTCATTAAATACCCTGGGAATTTCCCTATTTTTTTATCAGCTGCTAACCCTATTTTTTTATCTGACCCTCCTTCTTGGTCTGTTGGACAAATGGTGGAAACAGTGATCAGGGTGTCCTGTCTCCTTAACAGCCCATGTCCCTGAACTTGAAGAGTTTAAAGAATTCATGGTTTTCTGGGTTTGTAAGGTTGGTGGGGGCTTTTTTGTGTGTTTGGGATTTTTTTTGGTTTTTTTTTTTTGTTTTTTGCCTTTTTTTTTTGTTGTTGTTGTTGTTTTTTTGTTTGCTTGTTTGTTATGTGGGTTTTTTTGTTTGGTTTGGGTTGGGTTGGGTTGTTTTTTTGTTTGTTTGTTTGTTTGGGGTTTTTTGTTGTTTTTTTTTCCTCATTTTTTTCCTTTTTTTTCTTTTTTTCCATATTTGGATGTATTTCATGCAAGGTTTTCTGGAATACTAGCATTAATCCATTTGGTATGTGAATGAGATCTCAGGATAGGCTTTGCTGCTGTCTGATGTGCATTCAGGTATTGATTCAAAAAATGCTGTCACTTATTTAAATGCCAAGAGCAGAAATACAAGTTCATCTAATCTTGGAGTTATAGAAATTGCAACTATAAAATCACAGTTAAAGTTGTTCTGATTTGGAGTTACAGACATCTATGTTGTACAGATTTCTTTTAAGAAGAGAATGTAAAAGGAAGATATTTGAGCAGGTAGGAATACATAAATTTTGAGCACAGATACACAAATACACAAATATTTGAGCACAGAGGAATACATAAATTAGCCATGGATAATTCTGCATTTCCCAAGTGTGTTACTGAAACGCTTTTTTGTTGGAAAATTTGGAAAGCACCCAGATTTTCAGAAGAAAACAGAAAATAAGCCAACACTTTTTCTTTTTTTGCCTTTTATCTCTTCTTTCAAACCAAGCCCCTTCTGCCATGGTTATAATTTTCTTACATATAAGTGCAAAAGGTGTTCCTATGTATTTTGCGGGAAATACTGAGGACATCTGATATTTGTGTAGCTGATGCCCAAAATGACAAGAATGCCTTTTCACCTGACAAATGTTTTTTAAAAATCCCCTGGTAACATGTATATATCGATAGTAATGTTCCCTTTGTTGAAGGAATGAGCATTAGAAAGGTAGCAGGCTTTAGAAAGACGCAAGAAATTTGTTTGAAATTCCTGTTTTCTAACTGAGTACAGAAGTGACTGGAATTGCACATCTATGTTGCATAAATTTCTCAGCATCGTACTCATAGCTGCTTGTATTCTTGCTTCAGAGGAATATTATATCACTGTGTTATTGTTCAGATATGGCTTGGAGGAATCAGAAAATATCATTGGGTTTTTTTTTCCTGATCTGTGTAGAGGCCCCTGAGCCTGTCAGGGAAACTTCTGAGCCAATGCCTTGGAAGAATCTACCATAGGCTTTGAGAAAGCCTCATAGCTTAGGTTGAGCGAAAAGGCTTCCCCCCAGAGTGCCCTGCAGCTCAATGTTAATCTACCTCAGTTTTGCTTTTCCCATTGGCCCGTGGGCCTTGCCCAGATCTATTGTTCATATATGTCCCCAGAAGGTTTCTCCTTTCCCTGTTTCCTCATTGGCTGTGGTTTCACTGATGGTCTGCCTCCATATCCTCTATAGGTCATTGCCCTTTGCCCTGCCCTTGTACCACTCCTGCATTCAGACCATTGGCTCCTGACCCTATACTTAACCCCATACTTAACTGAATGGCACTGCAGAAAACAAGACAGCAACTACATAAGTCCATCAGAATTTTTCACTTGTTTATTTTTTTCCTGCTCTTTTCTCCTATCTGCTTGCAACTACCCTGCTACTATGCTGGTGGTATACACAGAGTGACATGTCCCAGGCACTTCAAAAACCTTATCCAACTGCTTCAGTGCCCGGATGAAAGACAATTATGATTCCACTTTTGCTAGACATCAGAGGTACATTCAGGGGAGGGCTGATGTGTGACAGCTTGTCAGAAGTAGAGGGAAAGGGGAGCCATGGCCCATGTGAAGAGGAGCACCCCAGTGTGTATGGCCAGCAGGCAGCTCCTGGTTATATTCCGTCTTGCTGAAATAAAAGCCTTCTTACAACAGCTCTAGCAAATTCTGAATATTTCATGCCATTCACTGCAACAGAAAAAAATCAGTAGGCAGGTTGCCACTGAGAGGTTTAAAGTGGTGTATGTTTACTAATCCGAACCTTTTCATTACCTTTTTGATTCTGAGTTAAGAAAGTCTGTCTGAAAAAATGCTCTGCAACAATGTCACTATAGAATGAAAAAGGATCCCTTTGAAAGAAGGCTGCATACAAAACCAGTAGGAATATGGAGACAAGCACATTGGGGCCTTATTTGCTGAGCTGGTCCATACAGGAGAATGTTGCATTTTTGATGTTGGTCATCAAAGGTGTAATTTATAAGTGTGAGGGAGCATTTTCTGTATATCCCTCTGTGTGTGTGTGTGTGTTGTGAATGGGAGTCTGACTTTTACATAGCTAAAAGTTTTACCCAGATTTACGTCATCAAGGTCGAACAAGCAAATTTTTTACCATGCCTGAGGACTCAAACTCAGGTTTTGTTCATAAAACATGTTCATAAAAGTTCAAGTTCTTCCCTTTGTACTTTTCCTTGGATCAGCCTGTCTCTTCTTCAGGCCCCTTTCTGGTGAGTGTAGTTCAAGCATAGCATGTCATGCACTTTCTAGGTGACTAAAAAAGGGGCAACTGCACAGTAATCCTGAAAGAGGCCTACTGGGGATTACTTTGGGATCCAATTGATATAATTTAATGTTTCCAGAAGACTACCAATAATGAGTGTGCAAAGAAATATTAGGAATGGTAGTTCCTGTTGCCTTTCACATTGAAGACTTGGTGAAGCAAAGCAGCACATTCTGCCTTTGCAGCACCACTCAAGAATTTCAAAATTTCCTCTGGGGAGAGACAGAGAGAAACAGTATCGTAAGTCTTAGGAAAAAATAAAGAAAAATTATGAGTGGAAGAAAAAAGGAATCTAAAGTGCATGGTTCTTCTGTGCTTGTGCTTGCTTTGCTGCAGAGAAAAGATAAATGTATGGGAGGTAACAGGCAAAAACCACTGTGCTGAAATGCTGTTTTCTCAAAAGTCTGGAAGCAATAATTGATCTGCAGCATACAAATTGTTTCTTGCATTTTTGTCTGACGCTAAAAAGAATTGTAGTCCATTATCATGGGCTATGACCGCTTTTATCCACAACTTACTTTAATAATTATGCTCTGGTGGGATATGGAAATGTTGGAGTGAGTTAGTTATTACAAGCTATCTAAAAATAGTATTACAAAAGCCTGAATTTGTGAATTAGTTTTCATGGGAAACTGGAAACTTTTCACTCCTAGAAAATATGTCATTCCTATATTTTTCTTGCTCATAATTTAACAACTACTCTTCAGACGTGAATTTCTAATTGTTAGCCATCAGCATGGAAGTACAAAGGATCCATCTATCATCTGTCTATCTATCTATCTATCTATCTATCTATCTATCTATCTATCTATCTATCTATCTACCTAATCTATCTTTAAGCTTAGCAGCTTTTCTGTTCTGTGTCTTTGAACTAGGAGCAGACCATTTCTTACATTAGTTACTCTTTTGAAAAACACTTCCTTGTGATTCTGGAAATCATTCTTGCAATCTTAATGAGTCTATTTCTTGGTTTCTTCTAGAAAGAAACCATGACTCGAGCCTGACATCTGGTCAAACTTTTTACTTGATTTGATTTGTTAGGATTAGCATTTGGCATTTGGCAGCAGAAAATCTTTCTGGCAGAGATGATATAACTCTTTTATAGAAGATGACACCCAGAAGGAGGATGCTGACTCGAGACACATGTTTCTTTTTTAGATATCAGCTGTCAAGAGTTTTTTTCCATTGTTTTTATGAAGTAAATCAAATCCACAGCAGAAACTTAGTCAAAAGTCAGGGAGCAGAGCATGGCATACCTGGGATTCCAACATGTATCTTTTAATGAAGAGCTTATTTTCCTGAATACTTCCCTTGCCTCAGTCCCCCAATGAGTAGGAATTTTCAGTTATATTTTCATGTATGTGCTTGAGAACAAATTGTACAAGCTCTCTGTTGCTGAATTAAACACTTGTTTAAAGCTGTTCCACTTGACTAATTTCAGGGGGTTCTTTAGTGCTACCCATGGTAATTTTAGTTTTAATATCTCTGTACCTTGACATCTCACCTTTAGAATGGAGATAATGCTCTGCATGAAGAAATGAATAGAAAAATGTCAGCTTATGTAACACTGCTATGGATTGTATAAGTAATTCTGTCCCTGATATTGGATATATTTTAAAAATAGCAGCTAGATTCTATATTAATTTTTTAATTATATTACAGAGGTCTTGTGATTAATTTTTGCATGACTATATTCAATTTTTATTAAACCATCTGTATTGGGTCTGACTGAGGAAAAGTTCACAGCCCTTACAGTG
Source organism: Trochalopteron elliotii (assembly GCA_024734555.1). Taxonomy (NCBI): domain Eukaryota; kingdom Metazoa; phylum Chordata; class Aves; order Passeriformes; family Leiothrichidae; genus Trochalopteron; species Trochalopteron elliotii. The sequence continues at coordinate 14,554 of JANPWX010017324.1, forward strand.
CTGTGCTTTGCATTGGTAGCTGAATGGGTGTTGATGAGAGAGCAGTGTTTTGGCTACTGCTGATCATTGTCCCTCTGACATTCCTTCCCCCACCAAAGGGGCTGGGAGTGTGCAAGGTCTGGGATGGCACACAAACAGACCCAACTTAGCCGAACGAATATTCCAGAGGGGAGGGGAGGGGA
>JANPWX010017324.1:15128-100562 GCA_024734555.1 Trochalopteron elliotii
AGAGGAGAGGAGAGGAGAGGAGAGGAGAGGACTCGTTTGCATGACAAGATACTGGCAGCAGAAGAGGGAGCTACAGAGAAGGTTTCTGAGGGAAGCTGCCAAATGCTTCCCCCATGTCTCACAGAGTTAATGCCGGCCTTGTTAGATAGTCTGTTCCAGTGTTGGATAACCCTTTCAGTAATGTCCATTCCAAACCACCCCTGAATGCAGCTTTGATCCATTTCTACATGCCCTGTCACTGGATACCAGGGGAAAGAGCTCAGCACCTCCCTCTCCACTCCCCTTTGCCAGGAATTTGTAGAGAGCAATGAGGTCAGCCTCAGCCTCCTTTTCTGCAAATGAGGCCTCAGCCACTCCTTACAGGACTGGCTAGCCAGCCCTTTCCTCAGCTTTGTTTGCCTCGTCTGGACACAATCAAGGACTAGCATGTCCTTCTTAAATGGAGTGGCCCAGCACAGCTCAGGCTACACCAGTGCTGAATACAGCAGGATAATCTCTCTGACCATCTGGCTGTGCTTTGTGTTTTTGATCTGTGTGTTTGATCCCCCAGGATGCAGTTTGCCTTCTTGGCTGCTCAGGCACACTGCTGGCTCACAGTGAGCCTGATGCCAGCCAGCAGCCCTAGATTGTGTTCTGCAGGGCTGATCTCTGGCCACTCCTCTCCCAGTTTATACCTGTGTTCAGAGTTACCCTGCTCCAAGTACAGAATCCCACATCTGGTCTTGCTAAATTTCATGCTGCCGGTGACTGCCTAATGCACCAATCTATCTTGATACCCTTGAAGGTCTCCTGGGAGAGTCAACACCTCCCAGTTTGGTGTCATCAGTGAAAGTGCATGTTCAGCCCCTGCATCCAGATCACTGATGAAAATATTGAGCAACCTGCCTCTAGAACAGACCTGTGAAACATCATCTTATATTGCCAATCCTCTCCATTAGCCATGCATAGACAGGTCATCAGCACTGTCTCGTGATCTTGTGCACAGATGTGCCTTATTTCCCCTTAGATCACCAAGAACACCCAACACAATGCCTACTTTGGCTTTTTGCATTGTCTAGGTTGCAGGTTATCAGATTGCATTAGAATGGCATAGGGAGATGATATGTTACTTATAAAATTAACTGTTGCATAGACAAATAAACTGCATTTGAATTAATTTAAAGGCAGGGTAAGTGTACATAAGTTTGTATGATCAGTGTGTTTTGTCATGTAATTGCAGTACCACAATTACTTGCAAACCCCCAGCTTCTCTATCACAGAAGTGGAGTTTCAATATCAGTGGACTCAGAAATGTTGCTTCCATCTGCAAGACCAAAAAGCAACGCCCCCCCAAAAAAACCAACAAAAAAGCAACAGCACTTTTACCACGGATCTTCGATAGTTCTGAAATTATATTCATGAGCAGAAAGTGATTAGACTATTGGTTTGCCCTGGCCAGAGATTGCAGTGATGAAAAGTGTAAATTAAACATAAAGTAAAGAGAACTCTAGACATCAATTAGAGTGTCCCCATCTTTTATTCCTTGTAAGTTATTGTTCTATGTGTGTGTCATTTGGGAGTTAATTAATCAAACAGAATGTGAACTCTCTTTTGTCCTTCACGGTGCTCAGGAGGAGGTTGCCTTGTTACTGCAAGGAGCCATCCCAACCCCTGTCTCTTTGAAGAAACAGATGATACAGAGGATTGCAGCACTGATCTTTTTGAGATTGCTGGGGCTGTTCTCTTGTAGAATACACGGAAGGGACCTGAAATTGTTTCTAACTAATGTTGAATTTGAATATAGTGACTGGGCCTGCAACAATCATAGGAAAGACAATCATATGCAGTGCAAGCTAAGTACTACTGTATTTGCTGATGTCCCTGAATAACTTAGAAAATCCTCAGACTCTCAAGTCAGTTTTGAGGTTTATGAAGTCTCTGCTTCAGTTTACGAAGAAAATAAGATACATGCTATATTAGAAAAATACACTAGAAAATAATATAATGGCATTTATATCAATAAGTATTTTTATTTATTCATTTACTTTTGAAATAAAAAAGTAACATCTATCTAGAGCTCTTGGAGTAGTGACAAGCAATGTGATCAATAAATCTTTGCAGGGTTGAAATTACCTTTTCGGCAGAAACACAGCTACCCTCTTCTTTTGTCATGGCAGGAAATATTACAATGCTAAACTTACATGCAGTTACCTGTACTACAACACTGGAGCTCTAAGTAGAAGCTTACATTTTCTCTCCAATGCTTTAATGCCTTTGAAATCCTGGTGCTTACTTCTCTAGGAAAATGTGGGTTTTTGGGGATTTTTATGGTTAGGACTTCTATTAGGCATTGGAGACTTTTGTTTCCATGGTAGTTTATAAACAAACAATGAATAGAAGAATGAAAATACATTCAAAATATACCACAATAATCATGGTACATGTATGGTATTTTATGTTTCAGAAATATTTCAATAATGAGAATTGTGCCAAAAAGGGGAAGTTATATGCATTCATAAGAAATGATAATAATTTTGTAATGGGATTTGAATGAAGGCTTAATTGTTTAGTTGCATATCTGCTATTTTCAAACCACTTCAATTTGTTAAATAAAAATTTATTTCTCCTCATTAGCCTTGTCTTGCTCTCTTTCTTCTGACATTGCCTGCCTAGACATCGAAACATATGTCAGGGATGCAGGTGAAGCACAATCTCTGTTTCAAATATGGGGAAAATGAAGCACAGCGAGATTACAGAGACAGATATTACACTATTGGTAAAACTCTACTCACTTAATGGAAAAAATAATTCCTAAACCCTGAGGTATTTCAAATATGCATGCTTTTAAAAGTTAAAATTTGGGGTTCATGGGTTTTGGTTCTGAGTGCTAAAGATCTCTCAATGGACTGTGAACTGTTACACTCCAGAAGTCCTAAGTTTTGTCTGGATTCAGGTTAAAGATGTGCATATTATCCCATGGGATGTTTGAAGTTGCTAAAAGTGAAGAGATATTACTCACTGTGCTTCCTTAGATCAGCTCTCACTTCTGGCTGACCCAAGAGAAAGTGAAAGGAAAAGTGGATGTGCCAGGACTACTTGTGGAAACTACCCTCAGGATTTACAATACCTGACACTCAGTCCTGAACTCTTCTCAAGCAAGCACTGGCCTGTGACTGTGCAGATACTTCTGGAGCTTTTTTTTGTCCAAATCTTTCTTATATTTGAGTCATCAGGGGTGCAAGAGGAAAAACTGTGAAAATGCAGGATAGTTGAATGAAAAGGATGAGGATTAAAACCTATTGGGACCCTGTTACTCCTGTCCAAGATGAGGAAGCAAGTTACCATGAAGAATTTTCTTATAGAGAGGATCTCCCTGGTCTGTGCACAGAAACATTTTGAAGTTGATAATAATGTTGATATTAACAGTAACAAAACCACCAGGGCTTTATTAAAAAAGAAAAAAAACTCTTGTCAGGTGAATTAAACGTGACCATTAAAGATCTATTGAGCAAGGCAGGGATAGAAAAAAAAATACAAAATATTCAGAAAAGCCTCCTAGCATGCAGCTGTATTACCATGACAACAGGAATTTAAAATTTCTCCATGTGAAGTTGCCCCATTTTTTGCCTCATTCACTTTATGAAGTAGTAAAGACAGGACAGTTCTCAGGGCTGATAAGTATTGATAGCAAACTCAGTCTTCTGAAAGGCTTTACAAACCCCAGTGACGAACAGTTTTACATCCATACTGAAAAAATAAGAAACAACCCATGTAATGTTTTACTGAGTCTTAGACATCCTCTGAATGATGCCATAAAATTCATAAAGTAATAATTTTCCCTAGATTAGAGATGCATGATAAGGATTTACTAGCTATGTGGCTCAGTAGAAGTGGAGGGACTAGCCGAAATTTTTTGGATTTAAAGTCTATGTAAGTACACAGGCTGGTATTTTTATTGTAGAACATTGTACACCCTTTCTAGACTAGCTTTTTGTGCAGTATTTGCCTTAAAATAGGAAAACCTGTATTGAAACTGTTTATGCACTAAGTGAGAGACATAACACCACACAACTCACAGGAGCTGCCTTTGGCAATTGTTTCACATCTTCTGCTATCTAATGATCAACACTGTCGCTTACAGATGAGCTTAAGAAAACAAACAACTACAATTCCTATGTCACAGCCTTTCTGCATAACTTTAACTAGGACCAGAAGAACAATTGCAAAAGATATTAATAGAGAAATCCTCCCTTAGGTTAGCTTAGGTTAGCTATCTTGAGGTAGGAGGTGTTTTTATAGTGTAATCAACCGAGGGGGGACCCATGAAGAAAGAAACTATTTTCTTGACTTAATTCAGAAACAAAATTTGACATAAAAAGGCAAGAGGATTTACTGATTGCAGTGGACCTATAGTTTTTCATTAAACTTACAGTTTTCTTACCCTTTCAGACATAAATTAGAAAAGTGAAATTTATTCAAATTGAGAAGGAAATTATACAGTCTGCTAGATTCTAGTTCAATTGCAGCAAGCCAGGTGACATGGCAATTTTTCTCCTGCAATCTAGTAATGTAATTTGTTAATTTAGTTGGAAAGTTCCTTACTAATTTCTCTATGGGAACTCCTCTGGTGATAAGCAATGCAGAGTTTCATTTTTTTTTTTATTCTTTTATTCTTCCCCAAAGGGTGAAATACTACTGAGTGACATTCCCTGGTGAGCAAGGCAGTGGTGCCATATGGCATTAACATGCCATTCCCTCTGAGACATTTCAGGACCTGTACATGCTCTTATGACCTATTGCCCCTACTTATTTCAGGTGGCTTGAAGGCAGGAGTCATGGAGACAGCAAGGCCATGACCTTGCCTTCTGCAAACCAAAGCATTTGTTACAGGGTGGTAAGAAATACTTTTCCTTGATTTAACCTGAGCCTGCAAAGTATGTGTCTTATTCATAGAATGTGGGTGGCAAAAGTGTATGATTTCCTTCCTTCTACTGAAAAACAATGCATAATGAAACTAGTTTAGGAGACAGAGAGATTGGTGATTTCAGATTCTCTGGTTGTTGTTTAATATATCCTATGGCCTCCAGAGAGCTAAGGAGTTAGCTTGCTGGCTCCTGTTATCTCTTGCTATATTTTTATTTTTCTGTTGTACTTTTCTTAGTGAGAAAAATGTATCAGAGCTGCCATGAAAATATTGCAATGTAGACCACTCTACTGTATTTCTTTGGGTAGAAGGGATAAAAGGGAAGACAAAAAATTAGCATAAAATCCCTGTCTTGCTGAGATTCAGGAAAAGTTAGCATTCAGAAAATTTCCATTTTACTGTGGATGGAAATAAGAGAGTTACTTTGCTGGAGCTGCAGTGTAATCTTCTGTTAGACCATACCTTCTAAAAATCAGAGAAAACCCTTTATCCTTTTGTCTTTTGCTTCCAGATATTACCTGGAATTAACATTGCCATATAGTTTTAGAGACAAAATAGAACATTGTATTAGATGAGGCCACAAGTTTTACCCTAAAAGACTGTTCATTTCCTCTTATAAGCATACCATGGCTAGTATTTTGACACTAAGTATGGCATCGCTTTGAGAAACTTGCAGAAAGTTGTAGCAGATGAGGGACCATTATTTCCCACAGAGGGCAGTGTTTATTTGCTGAACAGTTTATCACTCAGTGTGTGCATTGTTATGCGATGTACCCTTTCCACAGGCAAAGAGCAGAAAAGGACACTGCAAATGAGTCCTACCTTTGGTTCTTTCTCTTTTTTATTACTACTGCTGGAAGCATAAATGCCTTTTTAATGAAAATTTAAAACAAAAAAGAAATAAATGTTTTCCATATCACAGAATTTGAGACATTGAAAGAGAATTCCTTCCTACAGTAAAAATACAACTTGCTGCTGGAAATGTACAGACATGTTTAAACTCCCTCAAAATTATCATACAACATTCTTTCCTTTCACACACAGGTACACAGTCACACCCTTTTCACCAACAAAAAATTTAGTAAACGTGACAGTGTTCTTTAATTAAATACATCAGGATATAAGCACTCAGCTTTCCTTGTTTTATGCTTAAGTTTAAGTAGTTGTGGTCAAAGTAAAATAGGTTTAGCCAGTTGGGGCATCTTACAAAAATGAGACTATTAAGTTAGTTGCAGGTATGGAATTAGGTATTAGGATAGCTTTTTGAACTCAAGGAGTACAAGCCAGCCTCACAGGGCTTCAAAGTCTCAAATTCCCCAACTGTGATTTTAGCCATTATTACAATCTCAGCAGAAAAAGTCACATGGAGCAAAAAGATCTCCTTATTCTTCCTATCTCACTTTTTTAAACACAGTTGTTTTAAAATTAAATATTAGAGAATGTGCTTCTCAAATATTTGTTGTTTTAAATATGGCATCTAAACTTGCCTGCTAAAATTCCTCTTAGCATCAGTGGAGTTACTTGACAGCTATGACTTCTTATAATGGGTATTCTGGGACTAATCTTCTGCTCCTTATGTCTTGAGATAAAACCAAACATTTTGATAATAAAAACCAAAAGAGATGACCTTCTTAACTTGTCAGAAGTTGAAAAACCACCTGGATTTAGAAGACTCATTTAATACTAAGCTTTTACAATAAATAATTCCTAAAAATATTATATTTATTTTTTAACTGTGTTCTATGCATTTCTAACTTCAAAAGTCCCATTTATTAATAAATACATCAAAAAACACTTTGAAAATCGAGAAGACAAAAGAGGAAACTATTCTGGTCAAATTTCAGCACAGAAGCTGAAATCTCCATAATACACCCAAACTACAGCCTAAAGGTACCTATAGCCATTACATAAAACAAAATAGTGTTTGAACAAAAAACCTCAACTACCCCCATCAAAAAAAACCCAAAACAAACAAACAAACAAACAAACAAAACCAACAACAACAACAAAAAAAACAAACAAAAAGAACAAGAACAAAAAATACAAGTTGTGAAAATGAGTCCAGTCTAAGAAGCTGCTTCAAAAAACCAAGTTCATGATGATGAAGACCCTTTAGTGCATCTAAACATCAGTAATAACACCAGATATAAACCATACAAGAAACAAAAGAAACTTTGTACAGGCTTCCAGCATTTCCACCAACATAATACCACCAATAAACTTTACTATCAACTTCAATTACCTCAATGAAATGGCCAATAAAAATCTTCTAAAAGGTGTTAGCAGTCAAAAGCTTTCCAGATATTGCAGCATTGAAAACTCCCCGTGATAACCATCTGTAAATGGTAATTCTATAAACAGCAACAGAAAAAAAAAATTAAACCACAACCAAAAAAACAATGCAGAACCCACCGCAGAAACCAGTTCATTTGTATTAGTAGGAAAAGTTTCTTTTCTTGAAGATTAGAAATAAATAAAAATTGGTTTGGCAAAAAAATAAAGAGTGTCTTAAAAAAACCATGCTCATTCTGAGTCAAGAAAGAAAAAAAGCACTGCCTAAATAAATGAAGCAGCTAGGGACATTTTTTTAGGAACTTTTAGCCCACCTGATAAGGACCTAGCCTGTTGAATACCTCAGGGGATAAGCCATCTTTAGAAAGGCAAGTATTAATCCAGTGAACATAAAAGATAAAATGTATTAAAAGAAGATTTTGTGTGTAATAGTAAAATCAAACTGTCACAGTAAAATGCATGTCAACATTCTGCACTAATACCTGTCTTATAGTGTCCGGAGTAGGGGTTTTCTCTCTCCTTGGGGCCTTAAAAGACAAATTAGATTTTAGTAATCAGTTTGAACCTACATTAGATTACTCCTAAGACACTGTGAGGTTCTTTGTAAAGCCAGAGAAGATGTAGCAGTAATTACTCATAATTCTGAAACACTTATACAGGGTATCAGTCCTCATTTCAGCAACCAAAGAATGTCAGTAAGCAGGTCTGTGCCAGAACAAGCTCAAAGAAGATCAGAGATTGGGTTTAAAGCGCAGTACAAATAATATAGCTTTTCTTCTCTGGTGACTCTGAGTCGGCACAAGCGGACAGCTGGGACAACCACAAACCCCTGGCTAAAACACAAAGAGCAAACTTAATTGTCTTACCTTGATAAGAGGGGTCCCCAAAGCAGTAGTTTGGAAGGGGCACACAGGTGTAGATGCAGACATGGTTAAACTTGGTCTGCACTAGGGAATCACCAGTCTGCTTTTCACACAGGTTTATCAAGAGTTATTTCCAGCTGCAAGGTCACTTGAGCATAATTTCAATCCTCCTACCAGTTTTCTGCTAATCCCCACATTCTCTTTCTCTGGCTTAAACCATTTGCTGAATTCTATTCCAGCTTTGAGGGAACTTCATCTACTTCCCTAACATATTTTTAATTCTGAAACTCCAAAACTTTTGATCTCATGATGTTACTGAGTACTGACTGTTGGTAGGACTACAAAGAGGAAAAAATTCTATTTAGTTGACATATGCCTGGTTAGTCCTGATTCATGATAATGCTCAAACATTTGTTCACATTCTTGATGACTGAGAGAAATGTCATTCCTTGCTTCAGATGTACTTCCTCCCTACATACATCCAATTTAACTTCCAGCTGGTAATTTTCACTTTAATTCCTGTTATTTCAAGTTTGCACTATGGTCACAAAGAATTGCTGAAAAACTGAACTGCTCTTCCTCTGTCATCTTCAGTCAGCAAACTTCGCTTTTGGAAATAATTTAGTTGAGAGTCCCTTAGATGTTTCCTTATGAAGCACAAAGTACATGTATCTCAGTCCTGCTTCCTGCTAGTGTGAGGCCCACAACACAGTGCCACGGCATAACTCAGGACCTTGTGATGTGTCCAGCCTGACCACTGCCTGGAGCAAGCTCAGCCATGAGGTATGACCTGGGCTGCTGAGGGATTCATCCTGTGAGGGCTCCATCCTGTGAGGGCTCCAGGACTCCAGGAAGGAGTCAGCCCCGTTCCCACTGCTCTCATGGGGAAAAATCTTCCCTTTATCTCCCATCTGTCTCACCTTGCTCAGCCTCTCCACACAGTTTCTCCCAGCTCCACTGGCATTGCTTCCAGGTGGGCAGAGTCCCAGTGCTCCTGTCTCAGTTGTGTGTGGATTCTTTCGTTCCGTTCCTCACTCTGTCCTGGCCCATCTGAGAGGGACATCAGGATTAGATGGAGTATTACAATCTTGTTGGCAGTGACAAAATTCTTTAGAACCTGGAGAACTTATTCCATATTTCTATCTGAATGTTCCAGTACATAAGTGTGTGAATGAGAAGTACTCATTTTCTCCCAAAGTTGCCCTTCTAATTTGCCTCTCCCCTCTTTCAAATATTTCTATGTCACAGGTTTCTGTGATTGTCTCAGTGTTTCTCTTTTATCTATTATTTGATTTCACCTCCTATTTTTTCTATTACCTCTTTAATGACAGTAGTTTGCTTTCACAAGTCTCCTTAGAGTCTGTAGTAGAATATATTTTGTCATCCTTAAATTTCTTCTTCTTCGTTCATGTTTGAAAACGACACAATTTAATATTCAGTGCCAGCTCTGATTCCCTGAAGTTTTTTTCCAGTCAGAGAGCTGAAACATTTTCCTCATCTGTGAGATATAGTCTTCTATAACCTGTATTTGACTGTTAATGAGAAATCAGACACTGTGAAATGATAAAAAATGTTGAAAAGAGAATGGCATACATTATTAAGTCCCTAATTTCTTTTCCATTCTAGGGAATTTATCATCTACCTCTTTTATAGGCTTTGAATTGTTAGAGGAATAGTTGTTGAGTTACAGCATGAAATCTGGAGGAGGGATAAGTTTAACACTTGAATCTTGTAAAGAGTTACCAGAAAGACATGAAAAAATATGAGAAGAGATGTATTTTCTGGGTCATGCAGAACACCTTATGAAACATTAACTGTGTTTCTGTGCTGGTTTTGGCTGAGGTAGAGTTAATTTTTTTCACAGTGACTACTGTAGAGCTGTATTTTGGATTTGTGCTGAACACAGGGTTGATGATACAGAGATGTTTTTTGTTATTGTTGAACAGGACCTACAGAGAGCCAAGACCATCTCTACTTTTTGTCCTGCCATGGTGGTGGGGAGTTTGGGGGGGTGCATGGGAGGCTAGGAGGAGACATATCTGGGACAGGTGACCCCAGCTGACCAAAGAGATATTCCAGATCATGTGACATCAAGCTCAGTAAACAAAGAGGGGGGCAGAAAAAGGAAAGGGCCACATTTGGAGTGAGGATGTTTGTCTGCCCAAGTCACTGTTATAGCTGATAGGACTCAGCTGTCCTGGAGATGGCTGAACACCTGTTGCCTGCCCACGGGAAACTGTGAATGAAATTCCCTGTTTTGCTTTGCCTACACACCTGGCTTTTGCTTTTCCTATGAAATATTTTGTCTCAACCCATGAATTTTCTGGCTTTTACCCTTTTGATTCTCTACCCAGTCCAACTGGTGGGGGACTGAGTGAGCAGCTGCTGGGGCTTGGGTGCTAGCTGGGGTAAAATCCTGAGAATTTCATATCATTTATGATCTATCTGTTCTATCTATTGTAAGTTTCTTTACCAGGACTCTGAGCCTCAGAAGTTCCAATTATAATACCTATACAGATTTCAAGCTGCAATTTTAAACCCCTGTTGTCAGAAAAAAAATGGTAAAGTGATTAACCATTTCTTACACATAACAGTTTTCACTAATTTAAAAGAAAAATACCTGGTTTGCCCCTCTTAAATAAATACACACATAATAAACTGTTACATTTATCCTATTTTTTTTTACCACAATTATGATGTTCTTCCAGCTTTTTCTGATTTTCTGCAAGATGTCAGACCAAAAGGAAAACAGAATGGAATGTTGAGTGACCTAGGGTTTCTTGTATTTTAGATGAATAGAGAGTTGTTTTTGTTGTTTGGAGTAACAGAGTGAGAGACCCATCCATTACTTTTGAAGGGAACAACAATGAAATTGACTAAATTTCTTAGGCCTCTTTATATAGCAACATAAAAGGCACTTTTAATTTTAGGTCTGATACATAAGTTTCTGGATGTGTCTCTTGAACTTTCAGCCTCTCGAGATCATAGAATAAAGATGGGCTTGGGCTGGAAATAATCTTAAAGGTCATCCAGTTCCAGCCCTTTGGCCAGGCATGGGCAGGGGCACCCTGCACTAGGTCAGGTTGCTGAGAGCTGCACAGTCTGGACTTGAACAGTTCCAGGCATGGGGCATCCACAACTTCTCTGGGCAACCTGTGCCAGTGCCTCACCACTCATACAGTGAGGGATTTCCTCCTTATATACATGTATATACGTAAATGTACTGCTCTGTCAGTTTGAAGCCATTCCTCTTGTCCCGTCACTACATACCCTTGTAAAAAAACCCTCCCCAGTTTTCTTGCAGCCCACTTTAGGTACTGGAAAGTGTTAAAGCCTTATTTTCTCCAGACTGTACAGCCTCAATTCTTTTAGCTGATATTCGTAGGACAGCTTGTCTTCACAATTCTGTATGTTATGATTGATGTCAGCTTCTTTCTCGTAATTATCTTTAGACATCATTTATATCGAATTGAGGACAAATTAAATTCTTGCAACTTCTGAGTAGCTGTCTTTCTGTATTATAAACATCATGCTGTTCATGCAATTGTGTAAAGGAAAGTACTTATTATAGGTCTATTAGTACAAACAACCACAAAAGTACAAACAATTATCTCTGTTCTCACCCTGCTTTGTCTCAATTCAGGCCTTTCATTCACCTGAGCTGCGAAAAACTGCAATTAGGTTCAGTAATTTTTGGGTGGACTTTGGAAATGAAGTGGCCACTAGCTGTGGTCTGTGGGTCAAGGTGTCCCTAGTTGTGGTTTGTTGGTGGAACAGATAAGAGATATTCCACAACACCAAGTGCTGAAGATGGGATGTTGGCAAATAAGGTGGATCAGTCAATATAATAATACAATAATACCCATTTTTAAATGTGATCCAACCTAGACAGAGGTTGGATCAGACAAAACACAAGTATGAAAAGCAGTTAGGAATAGAAAACCTTACATGATTCAATTACATGACTATCCTTTTCATAATCTCAAAACCTGGAAGTCCTCCTGCAATTCTAAATTACTGATAACCAACACAGTTCCTTCCTATCAGTCATATGAATCACTGTATTACCATTATGTTAAATACATTAAGGTATAGAGTTAGCAGGTAAATGTCCCACTTTATTACTTGTGTCATGTACTTAGAGCTCATTTGTTGTTCTATATTGAAAAAGGTCTAGTATGTAATACTGAAGTTGATATTAGTTATAACATTATATTCTGCTTTTAAATAAATGTTCTTATACAATTCCTTAAATTTGAAAAGTAAATCACTTATACCATAACTTTTCAGTGTAAAATTTGTTACTTTCCACCTTCATAAGACAGAAAATTTAGCAATAAATAACACCTAACTAATTTTGAAAATTGGGTATTTGATCGATCTCCATAGTCTTAAGAAACACAGGTTTGGCTGTAGAAGAAAATGATCATGAAAGACCCATCTGTTAATTGATTTTTAAGTAAGTTTGGATTCTAGACCACAGCTTGACCACTGTTTGGGCACTGCTTTGGGCAGCTTGGCATTGCACTTGTGCCTAGCACAGTGTGCTATTTCATTAACAAATAAAATCTGAATCACCCCTTGATGCAAAAACATCACAGCATCATACTGAGATGTCTGCAGAGTAGAGAGTAATAAAAAACCTGTTTCAAAGCTATAATAGGAACAATGCCATATTTCCTCAGATCATTAATTCCTTATCTGGTGTGTGCATGCCTTCTAACCAGCCTCTTTTGTTTACTTAACGTCATCAGTTTTAGTCTCTGCACTGCACTCTTGCAGCCTATACGTGCAGATTAAAATTGCTCTGTTTACTGAGTTCCAGCAAAAGCACATATATATGTTGAGAAAGGGAAAAGAAAATTACCATATAATTTTTACATTTAGATCTTGGATCCTGACAGAAATGTAATGAACATAAACTTCATGCCACAGTTGTCAAGGCAGCTGTATTCTCCTCTCGACAATCACAGTTCTGCAAAAGATTTTCTTCTTTCCTAGTGCCCTTTATCGTAAAAATAGGAAAGTTGTCATTGTCATAATTTACTCAGCATTTATTGCATCATTATAGTTTGTATGTTTCTTAAATAACTGTTCCACCATGGGCTTCTCAGATAGCCATTGTTATAAATGGATGTGCTGCCTAATTATCCAATCCAAAAAAAATCCCCAAACAAAATTAAATATAACAGCAATTTTAATTTTATCAGCTTAAAAGTTACAATATATATGTATTGGTTCTAAAAATAATACAAGAATCAATGGACCGTGGGGTGCCTACCACGGGGTACGCTGCAGGACTTCATCTATTGTCCCCCGTACAAAGCCAAAATGACCAGTGTGGACCTTTTATTGTGTGTGTCAACACCCTTTCCCACCTATTTTCGATTCGTAAGATTTACATCACTACTTTCATCTCCACCCGTCACCACCTGTACTGCACATGCTCCACCATCCCCTTTCTGGGGGTCTCCTCACTTTCGGGGGTCGTTCAGGGAAGGCTCTTGAGCCTTCCTCACCATCCTTTCAGTGACCCCTTGAGTTACACATGCGTATTAAGCTTATGTTATGTAAGTAAATACCATATTTGAACATCCAAATAATTTCATGGTACACCAAGGCAGTAAATTTATTTTAATTAACATTTTTCTGGATTTCCTCCAGAACTTTCCCATCTCCAGACAAATTTCGCTTCTTTATCTCAATCTTTTCCTCTCTACTGAACATCTGCCAGAGCGGAGGGGAGATGTCCCCCCTCCCTCTTCTTCCTAAAAAAAGTTACATTTTAACTACTGTTTTTAAAATATTGATTACTGCTTCAATTTCCATCATCACGAATCATACCCATTTATCACACCATCAAACAAGCCATCTATTTGTTCATTTTAGTGTGACTTTTATGCTATTAGCATATGCCCACTATGGTGTGAATAGCTTGACAGCCATTCGCTAACAGTAGTTTCGAGACTCTGACTGAGAACACTTAATCATACAGCTTCTGTATGAACTTCAATGAAACTGCTGCCTGACAAACCAGTTAAATGTTTTCTCACATGGTAATATTTATACTTATTACTGCTTCCTGCAACAGCAAGGCTGCTTTCTACAACACCGGTGTATCAGCATTGAGGATTGGAGCAAAGAAAAAGGAGAGATCTCTTGTGTGGCTTCCAAGATAGTTTATTCCTTGAAAGAGTCAGGGACTAAAGACCAAGAACAGCGCTGTGCACAGTCTTTTAAACAGAGGAGGTACAAAGGGAGGGTACAATTCTTCAATCAATAGGGACTGGACAAGGGAGGAACTAGAGGAGGGACTTACAGAACTACAACTAATGGGGGGAAAAAACAGGGAGGATACAAGCTGAGAGAACCAATAGTGCATCGAGGAACATAGAAAGTTCTAGACTTGAAGGTGGTGTTGGATGGGGATTGACAGCTTTAGAAGATGGGGCAGAGGGCAGGGTCAGGGAGTGATGGACACCTGGGAAAAGGAGAAGAAAAACTCGACCAAACCAAATATCATGGGAAACTAGGAACGATCCATTAAAGAAATTGTAGCACATTCCTACATTAAAGAAAAACATACCACAATGAGGGAATTTGAATGACATCAAAATAAGCCAAGTACTAAACTTCTGTACTGATTTGCCAGCCTTCTGGATTGTATATTAATACTTTAAGTAGTTTCTTCTGTCATGTGAAGTGTTGATTATGGATCCCTGGGTATTTAAGCAATAAGAAAGATGCATCTTAGCACCCATTTTAAATAATAAAATTTCAGAGCAGTGTTCTAAGTCTAATATCTATAGTCCTCAACAAAGAGATTTTTTTTACAACTAAGTTTTTTAAAGATAATTTCTCATGCTCTGGGTTAGTGGTAATGGATTAAGGGTTGAAGAACACCACAACTCATAGTTGTTCCTAAAAAGCAGAAAGAAAAGATTGCTGCTTCTGTTCGGATGTGATTGACTTGGTAATTTTTACATAGATTAAATGTTGAATTGGTACTTTGGAGGTGATTGTAGTTACTGTCTTTCATTAAATTCTTTATTAATTGTTAGCAAATAATCAGAATTATATGGAAGATTATATTAACAGTTAGTTTATGTTCTCCTGGCTTTTAATTACAACTAGTGAGATTATATCTAATGAGAAGATATAGTCTTGACATGTGAAGAGGCTCGTGTTGTTTCTGCCTCACACATTGAGTCAGGGCTCTGCTGATTATCTCACTCTTTCATTACTGCTGAGGCTAAAGATCAGCTGTTCAGGGAGGCCTCAGGATGTCAGAAATCACATCTACACTCTCACTGAAGGTGAGTACACAAGAAGAATTGGAACTAAGAACTGAAATACCCATAAAGACCTGAAATACTCATAAAGACAAAAATATATGTTTTTAGATTCATTTGAGCTGAGAACCATTAACTTCCAAACAATCTTCTATTATGCAATTAAAATAAGATCAGTTAGTCTTTTAAATTATTTCTACCTACCATAATATTTCATTAATGGACTTCCACCCCCTCCCCCTCCCCCCTTTTGTTTTTTTTTTTTTTTTGTGGGTAGCATGATGTGTTTTAGATACTGGTATATGTCTTGAGTCTAGCATGACAACTGTCAAGGTCATGTCATGGTCATTATCCTGATAAATACAGTGTTAGAGCATTGGGAGAAAAGAGACTTGAATTTAATTTAAAGAGTAACAAAGAATATATGGAATTTTACTAATTAATCATTTCTTAAGGTAATTAGTGATAAATTGAACGTTTACTGTGATATAAACTTTAATTATTCAAAATCAATACAGAGATCTAAAAGCCCAAGAAATGTGTCTTACTCTAGGTAAGAAATTAGAGGGGAAGAAAGTGAAAAAAGTATGACAGTTTAACCTCATAAGATAAAAATGGCTTTTTCTAGTGACACTTCTATTCTTTTATATTGTTTGCTAATAATACTCACATGGAAGGTAGACACTTCCAGTTTGAATGTGTATGATCACTGCTGATGAAATGTAACTGTGGAAAAACTTGCATGTTCTGATAGTCATCAAATGCTGAATTTTAAACAAAATGTTTGTATCTTGAGCATTAAACAAATCATTTCTCTCACGCTTTTTACAATGGCTGTACTATTTTTACTAAAAACTGATTTACTGATTTAAGGGCTAATTTCCCATATGTGTATGACTGCTGCTGTAATTATAATGAATTATATCTTGCATAAAGAGATATGTACTCAAACATTAATATTTAAACTAGGTTATCAGTATAATAATAAAATGTGGTGTTTGTTTTTTTTTTAATAAAACCCCCAAATCCTTCCAAAAAACCCAAACCCAAACAAATATACTGCCACTGATACATCATCTTTTTTCTCTCTCCATTTTCATTCTGTCACCACTCTTTCGCTCATTCTCTGGAATGCAACTGACATGGCTTTTTAACATATCCTTCAAAACCCTCCTGTTAGTTTTTGCTTTAATGTATAGCCATATGAAAAATCCTTGGTAAGCCATTTTTATGCCTTTAATTTTCCATCAGTTCTTCTGCCTTCTCACAAGGTTGAATATTTTGTTCAAAAATTGCTTATTTAATCAAATAATAATATTAAAAAAAAAGTTTCCTGAATTGATTATCCTGTATAACTGTTGTTAAGCTATTTTGGGTCAAATTCTACCATCACTGCAAATCCAAATAGTTTCTGTCAAGGTCATAATACAGTGTATTTTATTATTTTCCTGAAGTCTCTTCCTGACTGGAGATTTTTCATGCTTTTGGAGTGGAGGTATACAGTTTACCTGGCCTCATTTTAGGGGTCTCTGTACCAGCCCTGATCACGCATCATGCCTAATAGGGCTTAGATATGTTTTGAAATGGAAATCTACTTACAGGCTTGTGACAGCCTTTCTAGAGCAAGTGTGGTGGCAATAGAGTAACAAAGATTTTCTATTCAGAAAGAAGAAAATCAAAGAGAGTTTCTTCCAGCTTTTTGTTATCTTAATTCTGTAGTGGACTAAATCTTGTCCACTGCTTCGTTGTCTGAAAACCTCAAGAAGGTAGAACTCATTATTACTTGTTTCTATTTTCAGTGCTGATGCTTCCATCCTTTGCTCTGAGAACATTTTTCTAAAGGCCTTTTGATCCTCTGGACTCTATCTCTCTCTCCATTTCCTTTTTCTAAGTATGGCACCTAGTTGCCAGAAGAGAGGCCAGACACTGCTTCCACCAACAGTCTTGAATACTTTTCTTTCCTTAAGAGACAAGTCAGTAAATGCAGGCCAGTGATGATATAGGTGACTGTGCACTAAAGACACAAGAAACCTCCTCTTTCCAGACAAGGTGGCAGTATCCTCACATCAGTCCAAGACATCAGCTCCTTTCAGGACACTGTGCATAAACCTTGCTTAGGTCCATGTCCTGGGAGTAATTTTTGGTTAATTCCCAAGCTCGTGCTCTCTTTTGCCCAGAACAGGGGTGGTCAAGTTCTCTGAGCATGCAAAGAGCTCATTGACTCTGTTACGTCTTAGTAAAGGAAAACAGGATTGTGGCAGAAACGACTTGGCAGGGTTGGGCAACTGAATAACCTGCTTCCCATTTTATTACAATTTGTAAGCAGCTGTGCAACTGGATATCCTAAAGCAGGCACTACAGTATTTGCTTAGAACTGGGCTTTCAGGTGACTGACTTCAGTTCTGTTGACTTGGCTAAGTGTGTTTACCAGAGAAATATTAAACTATATTCAGGTTGGTCCAGGGAAACAACAGGTCTCAGATCTGGGACTCTCAATGCTTGTTTCACAAAGCTGGTACTTGCATCTGTCTCTTTTAGCCCATTTTTCAAAATTGCCATGTGTCTGATGAAAAACAAGGGTTGATCCATCTCAAGGGACTGTATGTGTGAAGATATATAGATCAGAGAAAAAGCCATTTTAAATTTCTGTGTTATACTTAAAAAAAGGAGGGAAGAAAAGCTGAAGTTGCAAACTAGTTCTAGTGTTGCTGCTGGATTGCAGAAGCCTGAATCATGAATCAGATTAGATAAGGAGATCTCACTGCATTGGCAGAGGAAGCAATACCCCCGAAGGGAAAAAAAAAACAAACCCTCAACATTATTTCATACTATACTGAATTTCTAAATTACTTAGCTTAACCAGTGCTGCCAGTGAAGGTACAAGACATCAAAGCTGAGTAAAACTTTCATTTATTCACCTATGATATCAAATGAGGTGATCATTGAAACTTACTGAATCATTAGCAGATGTGTTCTCAGGCAGTGTGATATGTGTATATATAACATGCAGGTACTTTTTCAAATTTTCACATTCAGATGCTTGCCCTGTTCTCATGCTGGACTGACTCCATTAAGACCTCCCTTTTATGTAGATATTGCTGAGCAACAAAAGCAAAATATGCAGACTACAGGAATTTAATAAGTATGTATATATCTATATATAACCTTATTAGGAAGGCTATGATACCTTGGATTTCCAAGAAGGTTGCGAAATACGTGATTTAATTTCTAAATAAGCTTTAAATGGTCCAACACAAGGAAGTAATTCACCCAAAACCTAGCACCCTTTTGGCATGCTTAGCAAGTGACTGGCCATTAGTACAGTACAGAACCTCCACTACTCATCAGTCTAAAGGGTGTTTTTTGCACTGAAAAATGACAAGTTTTCATAGGTAGCAGATTTCATTAATTCCACCTAAAAGGAAAAATTAAGAGAGGCAAGCAACAATATGATGATGGTGTTCATTCTACTTACGTGTAATAATATTTGCCTAAGGCATCTCTTCCTTATGTTCTTCAGCAGATTTCAGAAGGCTTCTGACTTTTTCTATGGTTGAGAAAAAAGGCTATATTTATATTATATTCCAGTGGAATTTTCTCACTGGAAAATTTCTCTTTCTTTTGGTAAGGCAAATATGTTGTATTCTGCAAAATTTATATTGACCTTTGAAAGTAGTATTTGATATTCAATGAAAAATAATTGACAACAATTCATGCTGCAATATATGTGTTTGATCATTTAAAAATGGACTGTTTTCAATATTCCAGGTGATATTTGAGGTATAAGACTCAGGATTTTCATCTGTAGAAATACTGTTCTTACTGGCATTGTATTATGATGAATCAGACAACAGAGCAGGTTGAAAAGGTGGACTCCAATGATTTCCAGCAGAAGAAATGCAGTGATGATAATTTAGACCAGTTGGTGGTTGGCTTCATAGGTTTATTGTATCTGTTTTTATTTCCCATGTTCTCAGCTCAGGGGTTGTTTTATCAAGAGCCAGCTAAAATCACACTGTGTATACATGAGAAATTTTGTTACATATATAATATTGCAGAGAGTGGACTAAAAGGTGCTAGGAGATTTCACGGTGAGACTGGAATGTAGATCAGTACTTTTTACTTCTCTTTCAATATTTTTATTGGAATTTGAAGACCTTCTGAAGTGAATGTAAGCTACTAGTATTATTGATCAAACTGTGTCAAATAAGACATTGAAGTTGTTTAAAAGTGGGGAAATCAAGGTGTAAAGAAGAGATAACGTCATCAAGGGTCATCAAAGAAACAAAGACCAGAAAGGTATGCAGTTGGAATGTACTTATCTAATTTTTTATATTTAACTAGGCCAGTCATTTGCTCCTAACCATACAATCCACCCTTATTCACATGGCACAAGTTCATTGAGAAACGATTTGGAAAAGGTTATTAAACCGAGTTGATAAGGCTGAGGAGGACTTGACATATAAAGTAATATTAAAATTACATTTTGTGGCATACTGTAAGCTGCTTTTCAGGAATTTCACCACTGACCTAGGAGTTCAGGTATTTCAGCAATTTTTCTACATACTTCCAGGAAATTGCATGAGGCCATTTAGCTCTGGTCCTGCCAAGCGTTACCGATCTCACTTAGCAGGTATTAAAATGGTGTTGAGACGAAGAGAAGCTGGCAGTGTGGGAGACAGAAATTACACTGGCTGTGCTAAAAAGCAGGTTCTTAAAATTCTTGGAGTATTTCTCTATAGCTGAAAATCTGAGTTTCAGAACACACAGCTTTTTGTTCTGCCTGTTGATGATCAAGCAAATTTCGTACCTGGATAAGATAAACAGGTTATTGAGGTACCATGGTTGGCTATGCTTAGGTTATTGGCCATTTCCTTTGGATATCTGCAGTTAAATAAATAAGAAAAAAAGATATCTCTCTTTTGTGTAGGTGAATCTGCTTGTGCTTAAAAATACTTGTTAATGAAACTACCTTCCTCAAAGCCAACTAGTAAACATAAATAAATAGCCCCAAGAACTCAGCAGCTGCTGATGTTGCCAAAGGGAAAAGAAATTATATTCATTTTAGCTGAGCACAGGATTATGCTCTGAATAATGATCATTTTTTTCTGACATGACTTTCAGGAAAAACAGAGAAAAACTTTTAAAGAAAAAATTAACTTGCACTTACCCTTTGACAACAGTGTGCATTACAGTGATTGAACTTCATTAAGAGAATTGTTTGCCAGTCCTATTTGTCATTCTTTTGACAGTTCTGGCATAAATATTTAATTTAATTTATGTTACAAATTAAGAAAAAAGTCTCAATAAAGACAGAGCAGTACATGCCCACTATGAAAAAAAATGATGCTTATATATTGCTGTGTCATTCACAGTGAAACATCTCTGTATGAAATCTGACTGCTCCCTTATAGCCTGAAGTTTTAACTGTTTCCTAGGTGGGCTGAAGGACAAAGCCTGGAGAGTTGGAAAAATGCATTGAGAAGTGAAAGAGTTGCCTATAATTGAAATTTTTTTCTTCATGCAAGGATGCTTTTCTTGTCTTTAACATGATATTTCTCTACATTTGCTGTATTTTCTCAAAAGCAGACAGAAAAATTATCTTTTTCTGTTTAACTTGGGGGTTAATGTATCTCTAATACAAGACCAGGGATGGTAGTGATTTTCATAAATAGTTCATTCAGCTAGGTGTGTCAAGATACCTGACTCCTAGGAGCAGTAACTAAGTACCCATTTTTTAGGGCTTTTCTTGTTTGTAATCACATTGGATTCATGCCATTTTTTCCTAAATAGCACTGAAATCTCCAACAACATCTTCCATTTATTTAATTTTTTGAAATTCATAATACAAAAATTCTGCAATTCAAATCCTGTATAAACTTGAGGACTTTATCCATACATACAGTTTTTCTGTCAATTTTCTTTTAATATTTTAGATGAAGTCACACTTTTCATTCATAATGACTGTTCCTTGAGACATATAGGGATATGAACCTGAGGCATCAGAGGAATAAAAATTCAATAGCCCTGACAAAGAGGAGACTGTAGAAATGGTTTTACTTCTGAACCCTGGAGAAATCCTTTCAGGACTTGAAGAGAGCCTACAAGAAATGTGGAGGGAGACTATTTACAAGGACATGAAGTGACAGGACAAGAGGAAATGTCTTCAAAGTAAAATACTAGATATTAGGAAAAAATTTGTTTGCTGTGAAGGTGGTGAGGTACAGGAACAGGTTGGCCAGAGAAGTTGTGAATACCCCACCCCTGGAAGGCCAATTTGGGTGCAGTTCCGAGAAACCTAGTCATGCGCAAGGTAGCCCTGCCCACAGCAGGGTAGTTGGATAGAGATGATATTGAAGGTCCCTTCCAACACTGGCCTTTCTGTATGGGATATGGGGTTGTGTTTGTTAAGGTTATTAATGTTTATCAGAAAGCCCTGAGGCAGTTGTGGGGAAAGAAGCGTGGACAGCATGTGAGCAGGAAGCTGATGGGGTTGTGCGACCATGGACAACATGCAACCCGGAAGTTGATTGGGTGGTGAGATGCATGGACAACAGCTCTGCAGCTGAGCAGCCAATAGGTGCTCTTCCTCTGTTAAGTTTTGGTTGTGTCCGGAGGAAATGAAAAGTGTTTTCTATGATAAAGAGATTTCCTTTGCATGCACAAGGGGGTCTGTGTCCCCCATTGCTACAATTCTATGGTTCTGTGATCTTTCCTAGGTTGCACTGAATTTGATACCTCTAAGGTTTGTGAGTGAATGTGCACTTCTGAACACAGCAAGTGGAATACTCAGCCACATTGTTTTACAACCTGGATGTTCTTATTTAGTGAGACACCTCAATGCTAGAAATAAGTGCTAAGTCATCTGAGCTGGGCTCTCTGAACGCTTTCCTCTGACTTTACTGTACTGCTAAAGAGAATAGAGAAAATAAATGTTTTCAAAATGAGAATTAATGGAATGCATAATTCCAGTTGGCTTCTTAATAGTCCTCAAGTACTCAAGAGACATTTCCACAAATTGCTATTTTTAGTAATTAAAAAAATCAACAACATATTATTTTCACATATACCACCTAATTATAGGTTTTATTTCCATTCTCCTTTCTTCATATGCTGCTTAAGGTTTTTACTTGAGACTAAACAAAAATATTTTCCTATTTGTATAGAAAACGACATCACAGACAAATCTTTGTACCCAGAAGAGTTAATTGACTGACAGTTTTCCCTCAATATACAATAATCTTCACATGATAATTTTAAAGGGTATAATGCATGCAGGGTAATTCAAGACAAATTTTTGTCTGCTTCTGACAACTAATTCCCTCATCTGGATTAGTACTAGTGTTTATTTTCAGTTTAAATTGAGTTTAACTGAAAAGTTTTATAGTCTGAAAATTCCTAACATTTTTTTAAAAATTATCTTGTGCATATTTGACATCAAGAGTCATCTCGTGGTTTGGGGTACTAGCTCTTTCATACAGGAAACTCATGATGAAGTTAGAACTGTAATAGTTCATCACTATTGCAGTGAAAGAACTTCCTTTTTCTTTCTTTTTCTTCTGCTGCAGGCTCATTATTGCAGAGCCGGGATGTCCCTCAAATTTTGAGTTAAATGAGATTGGAACCATTAAAATACTGAGAATGCATTCTGAGTGGTATGTGTGTATGGTTTTATGCCTGTGACAGAGAGAGAGGAATCGATGCGATGAAATAAGAGAAGAAATGCAATTTGAAAGAAATAAAATGAAAGAAATGCAATTTTAATACTTATTAAAATTCTTTAATTTCCTCTGACAGCCAATACAGCATTAAAATGGTAAGAAGAGAAAGATTCCCCCAAATATTTTTTTTCTTGGTAATAATACTGAAGACTTGAAGCATGCATATGTTTCTATCTGTGTGTGGTGGTAGGCTACAGTGATATCCAGATGGATATGACTATTGGAAATGTCGTACATTTTCAAAGTTAATGACATGCATGTGGAGATGATGTGCAACATCTTATAAATCTGCTTATAATTATGAAAGTGTTGAGCAGTTTTGTTTATAATTCTACTGTTTTTATAATAACCTGTGGCTGATGACACCTTGCTGAAATTCCACTTAGAGTAGCTAAGTTTTCAAGTGTCTAATAATATAAATGATTATATTCTCCCCAGTTAGATTAATTTAAGATAAACATAAATCATGTCAGCTCATTCATCTCATCTTAACCACACAGTAAAAATAATCTTTTCTAGGGACATGACTGACTTGATTTTCTCTATAGGACCAGTTTGTTTCATGACCTTTTTTGTGTGAGTCAGCTGTCAGTAGGCCATGGTTGCATTGCTGTTATCACAAGAAGCTTCATTCCCAACTAAAAAGAGATATCCTAAATATATTCCTGATCTTATTTAAATGTGTGGTAAAATCATACTATCTCCACGCTGGAGCTGCTCTGCAAGGCAGTTATGGCAGTTTTAAAGTGTATCCTTTGCTGTCGGTTTTTGTGGACCTCTTATGTCTCTAAGTCAAATCTCTTCCAGAGGGAATATGTGCACTGTTGCTTTAGTGTTATCACTGGTTTGTGGTGCTAATAATTTGTCTTCTACAGCTACAACAGTGGTCCAACCTTTGGCAGGGTTTTCTATTCCTACACTTAGTGCTTATTGCATAGGAATAAAAACTTATTAAGCAATTTCATTACTCTTTTATTTTGTATAAACAATATTATATTGAATTAACACTTTGAAGGGTGTGGGAGATATTCAAATACATACACACATCTGCTGTAAGGATTAATTTTATGGCTTTGTTCAAGTTAAATAATTTTTTTCATTCCTTCTATATTTTCTGTTTTCTCATGTCTTACAAATTTATTTCATGTCTGTCCACTTCTTCACGACAGTTCACTTGTGTTCTCTATGTCTGCCACATCTTGGATGTCTAAAACTATACTTAAAAATTTTTTTTGAATGAGGAGTTGAATTTCTTTCTCTTTTTTCCCTCTTAAGTCTGTATAGATTAGCAGTTTACTTAGATGAGGTTTTGGGTTTGGCCTCATTTCTTCTTTTCTGTAAGAAATTACACTGAGTACAGTTTTTTCCCACTTTCTACTTCCTTCCTCTACCCAAATAACATTTAACCTGTAGATAACATCAAAATTGAGTCATAGATATCTCAAAAATGGAGTTTTTATGTATTTATGAAAACAGGTGTTTGTGAATTTCTGAAAAGCCATGTAAATAATAGCAGCTAGGGGTGGAAAACTGGGAACAGCTGCAGTAGGGACCCAAGTCTTGTTCAACCATGTGTCATTTTGAATGTTTCAAGTTAAGATTAAAAAAAAAAAAGTAAGAGCAGACTTCTGTTGCCTTAACCATCTTTTTACAAAACATACAATGCTTTTGTGGAAAATGATGTGATTGATCCATGGTTGCAGCAGAGGGCTGTAGTTAAGTTTCAAGATGCCAAGCTTTGCCTTGCACCTAGTTCAGGGTTATCCTCCAGCTGGATGAATATAAACTGCAGTGTCAACCTTTGCTTTCATGCTACGGCCTTTTCCTAGATCTCGTGGTGTTGTGTCACTGAGGGCCTAGGCCTAGTACTTTGTTTTGCTTTCTATGAAAAGTTCTGCTAGAGGAAAAGGGCAAGAAAAACGCTTTTTTGCAGCAGCTTGTCTTTCTGAGAAGTGTTTTATGTTACTTGGAATTTTCCTTCAAGGTCAGCAGCCGTTTGAGTTATTGTCGAAGGATAAGGGATATTGCATTAGTAGAATTCAAATAGAAAGTGATGCCAAGACATGAATTTCCCCCAGTGCATTGATATCCCTGCTATCAATGAGGGATAGCAGGGATATCTAACTGAGTCTAGGTTGTGTGGGAGAATGGATTGTAAAAGAATAGAGAGAATGCTGCGGGCAGTCTCACCCCTGATAAGTTGCAGCTGTGTAAGACACATGAACAGCACTGAAGGAAAAAGAAGCATGGAATGCTGAGGTGCACTGACCAGCCACAAAAGAGTAAAAGGACACACAGGAGTTATGGATGTGAGAGGCAGGGTATAAAAGGTTGAACTGGGGAATAATGAAGTGGTGATGCTTGAAACCATTCATGGTGTCAGTTGTGAGTCCTCTATCAGGACTCAGAGTCACTCAGAGTACTCAGAGTCAGGCATCCCAAGAGTCACACCACATGCCTGAGAGCATTGTACAAATGCTTCTTGAACTCTGTCAGGCTTGGTGCTGTGACAACTTCCCTGGGGAGCCTCTTCCAGTGCCCAATCACACACAGGGGCAAGAGCTTTTCCCATATATCCAACCTAAACCTCCCTCAACTCAGCTTGCTGTTGTTTTCTTCAAGTCCTGCCATTGGTCACCGCAGAGAAGAGGTCAGTGCCTGCCCCTCCTCTTCCCCTCACAAGGAAGACATAACTGCAGTGAGGTCTCCCCTCAGTCTCCTCTAGGCTGAACAGACCAAGTGACCTCAGCTACTCCTCATAAGCCTGAGGAGTAGTCTGGTTCATTCAGTTACAGGGTCATTAATTGTTAAGATTCATGAGTTGTGGGGAGACAGTATTTGTTAGGAGAGCCCATGTGTAAGGATTGGAAAGTCCATACAAATTAATTCAGAGACTATATGTCAATGTTTAAGAGACTTACAAATCATTTTCTTATGGACTTAGCATCACTAGTGATTGAACAGTGATTATTACGTGATTTATGGATATGAAAGATAAATCCATTCAAATTAGGTGAATTGCCAAATGCATCTGTATATTTGAAGAAATATTTTCTGCTTTTAGTAACAATGCCAATTTAGATCACTTTAAAACCTGGTTTAGAAAAAAGAAAGAAGAGATTATTTTAGTTTATCCTCTAAAATCTCCAAGCTGGTACAAGTATATATTTTTAAACTTACCATAAAATATTGCTAGCTTCCTATTTTTATAAGGTAGACACAGCATGGATCATTATAAAACAGGATTGGACAAAATAATTTCCGAAGTATGTTATTCTAGTGGGTTTACTTAGCAGAGTAGGGGTGTTTGGACTGTAACTGAGACCATCAATGTTGGCAAAGTTAACATCTGGGCAAAGAAGTGGCATGAGGCCAGAGCACTGCTTAAATCCCTCTTAAGTCATTGATCCAAGAAGCTGAAGAGACTTGTGAGGTTCAGAATCCTTCTTCTTCTTCTTGACTAGAAATAAGTTTGACTTTGTGTGATAAATGGAAGAATTTTCCTACAGTTATGAAACTTAACTAAATACTCTTCAAGAGTAATGAAAAACCATTAAGACCTGTATTAAAAAAATCAAGCTGAAGCTAACATGATGCCAGTGACTTGTTTCATCAATGACTATTTCCCACAGAATTATTGTTTATTTTGTAAAGTCAAATAAAGAATTATTATGCAATTGATCCTTGGCTTTTTCATTAAATTTATACTCTAACTTAAATAGTTTCACTCAGTATCTCAATCTTATAGAAAACAGTGTTTCTCTGCTAAAGAGATAGCTATCACATACAGCTTTTTTTTTTTTTCTGAACTGTAAAACAAGATTGGGTAACTTCTTCCTTTTTCCTTACCTTCCTTTTTCCTTTCTCTCCTATTGTCAGTCACTGCTTAGGTGAATGCAGTACGCATTTCTTATAAAGCCCTCCTGTGTGATATCCCATCCATAGTGACCTATCTGGGGACATCCTTACCAGTGAAAGTCTGCCCAGTTTAAACAAACTGCAGGATGGAAATCTGCAGGAAGTTGTTTCAGGAAAAAATAACTTGGTGATCTTGACCTTACAGAACCTAATTTTGTTGGGAAACAAGTTGTGTATGTTAATTTCTCTCAGGGATTTGCTTAGTGCAGTATTTAAATTTTTATATTAAATGTGCTTGCTACAGAACAGGCAATATGTATGACTAAAATATGACTGGGAACTATGGGATTTTTTTGTTACTGATGCATGTGCTGTGTTGAGATGCACACAGTATTAGGAATGAGGACTTGACTCCGTCTAGTCCATGGAGGGCAGATATTGCAGTATAAGATGGTGCTTTGCAATTTAGATTTCATGGGCTCATTCAGGGTCATTGTACAACAACAAGATGCTTTTCAGCAATTTTCACTCTGTCTAAGAGTTTTTGGTTGTATCTAAGGTATTGTATGCTACCTGCAGAATTCATGAATATTTCACATTGAGAGATAAGGAGTTTGCAAGAAAAAAAATCTCTTTTTTTCCATAAACAGGGTTTCCCCTCACAATTCCTCTATTTCTTTATGTGAAAAAACATCTGTCAGCTGCTTAGAAAGCTTTTGGCATCTGTTTAAATGTCTTTATATTTTCAAACTGTACTCCCTAGCATGTTAGAAATTGTCAGAGAAAGAAATCGTACTACTCAAATAGAGTGGGGGAAGAACTGAAAGGATGCAAACATACCGTGTTGATGGAAACATCCTGGAGCTTAGAGCAGAGGAGCACTGAAGTGGGTGAGCAGGCTGAGCCTCAGTTAGCTCCCCAATGTTTCACAGCACCTCTCTATCTTCTCTGTCTTCTTTAGATAACTACTGCCCTTTAGCAATGAGCACAGCACTGCTGGAAAAGTTGGGTAGAAATGGCAGCAAAACCTGGAGAAGAGATTATAAATACAATCTCAGAGAATGCCTAAGCAGACTTGACATCCATAAGTCCCTGGGCCCTGACAGGATGTATCCATGAGTGCAGAGAGGTCTGGCAGACACCATATGAAACCATCTATGATCATCTTTTAAAGGTCATGGTGACCAGGAGAGGTGCCTCAGGAGAGAAAGAAAATGTCACCCGTGTCTTCAAAAAGGGCAAGAAGGAGGAGCCAGGGAACTTGAGCTCAGTCCCTGAAAGGAGAGGACGCACCTCATTCTGGAGGCCATCTGTACCCACATGGAAGACAAGAAGGTGATCAGCGTGGATTGACTAAACAGGGTAAAGCCCTGAGCAACCTGATCTGACTCCATGGCTGAGGCTGCTCTGGGCAGGGAGTGTGAGTGAAGACCTCCTGAGGCTGACATTTACCTGAATTTTCCTACCATGCCAAATGGGCTGGCAGGACAGACTTTCATGATTTTAAAACAGTCAGTGATTCTATTGGGATTTTAACTACTGCAGAATTTGCTTAATTCTGTATGTTCAAGTAAGGCAATGAAAAGCCAGTGAAAGTTAGAGTTATACAATAATATAAGAGAAGTAAGGGGGAGGAGAAAGAACATGGTGATAAAAAGGTTGCATTTCCATTTAATAGGGCAATTGTTGCTTATCTTTTTAGATCCCTTTTCCCAAGAATGTGTGGAGTGAGATAAGAGAATACTATGAAAAAATAATGATGGTAATTTGATATAGTAATTACTTACAAAGAGGAAGGAAAGAGGAAGGATTCTGGCACAAGAAAATTTCCAATAACAATTCTCTACAGGCAGAAAAGAATTTGTTTGAGTGCATAATTAATAGATTTGTTAGAAAAGTACTTAGATTGTGAAATATTGTGAATAGACCTCTTTCCAGATGGATTAAGATTAATGGGCTCTCCAGCAGAATATGAAACCTTATTGCCCAGTGTAGAGAATTAGTTGCATTTAGATGTGTATGAGTTTTTGTTTCTTTACTCTGTTCCTTCTCTTGCTCCTATGACTTCAGGGGAGAGGATGGGGAGAAGGAAGATGAAAGAAAAGAGTGCTCCTAATTTCATCATGGAATGGCGTTCTTTATCTAAAAGGCATCCAAGCAGTCAAAATTAAATCAGACGGGCAATGTGAGACTATATACTTCACAGGACTATAAATGGAAGGAAAGTGATATTATGTACCAAACAATTCAGTTATATACCAGTGCAGTATCCAAATAGCATATCCAAATCAAGATATTTAAAAATCAATTAATACTCTTCTGTTACATCTTCAGCACTGTGCCAAGGGAAGATAAATAATTTGCGATGCCAAAGAAATAGGGGTGAACAGCTTTTTCTCAGTTTAGTATTATGAGTTTCTTCACTGAAAACATGGAAAAGCATGTGGAAAATTTTTATAATTCAAGTCAAGAGAGAAATAACTAAAATGGCTAATGACCATTACTCGTCATCACTAGTGGTGAAAATGCACCCTTTTAAAATCAAACAAGCATCAGAAATGCCAGTTATGCAGCCCTTTAATTTTGTATTTCAGTTCTGAGAGAGCAGGGGTGGCACGACAATGTTATTTGATGTATCTCTGACCGAAGAAAAGAATCAAAGTAAAACTACTGGTGGCAGGCAAAACAGGGTGATTTTGAACATGTCTGTCAATAAAGGAAAAGCAGCTGCATTTGTGCCAATGGTTTTGAAATTTTTATCAACATGTGACCCTTCCAGTTTCCTGGCAAACTTGCACGAGTAAGAAAAAAGGACTATACATGTAAGCTTGCTGATTGTTTCCAGATTCCTGAGAAGACTATAGCCTAGATGCATAATTTTGTCTTATGCAAAAGGACTCAGTTTATTTTCAATATTCTTTTGCATGTGCATGATGAACATTATTTTCCCCTCCATGTTCTCCTAACTTTTTCTAAAGTTTCTAGAAAACTATCACAGGTGTGTTCCTGGCTGTGACTAAAATACTGTTCCATATCAAATTGCCTCATGGGTTCTTCTTCTTCTTTTCAAAACATCTTCCATTTGAAATTGTTTAACAACTCAGCTCAGGATGTCAGAGATTTCTAGACAATGAGAAATACACTTTTTTCAAGGGTAAAGATTTTTGTCTCCTAACTAAAAATTGTCAAGTTTGACTATTACAGAATGTATGTTTTTGTAGAATTCTTCCAGTATGCATTAATTGTGTATGTGGGATGCATCTCTAAGTATTGCTAACCATGACAATGGGGCAAGCTGCGTCCAATAGTTGACAGAGCACAATAAAAGGAATAATTAAGAGAAGAAGGGAACAGATTTGAAAACCCCCAGAAGAAGCCAAGTTTTTTTTTCTTACCTTTGTTGAGATCCTGCATAGTTTTTAGATATTTTAATAATCATGCAATCTAGCTGGTAGCCATCTGATGAATCCATGCAATAGCTTATTCAAGTTGCTGGCTTTCTTTCACTCTCTTTTTTATTTCTTGTCCAAAAATTTTGAAAAAAATTTGTGAATGGTAGAGAAGGAAGTGCTTGATTCCTCTTTAGTACATATATTGCTGTTTATTTGTAATTCTTTAATTCTATTTGGCTTGCTTTTTGTGAAATCTTGTTATGATTATAAATAAATTATGTTTCTGAAATGGTATCTGAGCATTTTGTGACTGCTGGCAGACTCCTCAGAGCAAACTTCTAAGGAATTTAAGGATTATTTGCATACCCAAGACTAAAAAGCTGACGGGTAAGAGTAACAGGTATTCCACATGATAGTGCACTTGTTCTATAACAAAATGCTTGAATTTCTTACATTGATTTTCAAGCAACATTATTTGAATGTCCCTGGTCTGCTGTTCAAGTGAAGTCTCTGTGGAGGATTACAGTTTTACAAACTGACACAGACCTACACAGCACAAATTTGAGGGATTGTTTTTCATCATTGTGTATTGACAGGAAGATCAGGGAACATCTTCAGACAGAGCTGCAAGGGCAGCTCTTGTCTATGCACAAGAATTCTTGACTCTGCTGACACATATATTTGACTCTCTTTGGAATTTTATTTGTTCGTAGACAAATATTAGTTGATGTGAGACACACCATTTGCTGAAATTCAATGAAAATTCCCCGCAGCTCAGAGGTCAACAGCTCATGTTGATGGACATCAGTGGTGAGTAGTGTACCTCAGGGTCCCTAGTGGGACCAGTGTTATTTAATATCTTCATTAGTAACATAGATAAAGGGGATTGAGAGCACCCTCCCTCTGCAAATTTTTGCTCAGCCCCAAGCTGAGTGGTGCTGTTCACACTCCTGAAGGACGGGGTGGCATCCAGAGGGTGCTGCACCTGGGTCGGGGCAACCCCTGATACCAACATAGGCTGGGGGATGAACAGATTGAAAGCAGCCCTGTGAGGAGGACTTGGGGTTGCTGTGGATGAGAGGCTGGACGTGACCCAGCTACGTGCACTCACGGCCCAGAAAATAAATTTTAGCCTGGGCTGCATCCAAAGGTGGAAAGGAACAGAATGGGGGAAAAGACGAAACCAGGCTGGCCAGGGACAGGAGTGGGATGGTGTGCCAAACCTTGAGGAAGCAAGTGTTACTGAGGTCTCTCAGTCTGCTCCATGAGGTGTCAACCACAATGAACCACACATGTAATACCACGAGGAACAAACAAGAAAAAATTGAAGCTTTGGCTCAATCTGAGAAATTTGACACCATTGGGATGAGCCCTGTGACTGGAGTGCCATGTTGGGTGGTTACAGGCTCTTCAGGAGGAATAGGCAGGGCAGGTGAGGCAGGGAGTGGAATTGAACATAATGGAAGGCTGGAATGTATGGAGCTTATAGTTGGGGATGCCATGGTTGACACCCTCTGGGTAAGGATTAAGTGCAAAACAAATAATGTGGATGTCATTGTGGGAGTCTAGAGCACCCAGCCAGGATGATGACACTGATGAAATATTCCTTGAGGAGCTAAGACACACCTCTAAACCAGCTGCCCTTATGGGCAGACTTCAACTTGCCTCATATGGGAGACTTCAACTTGCTGGATGTTAACTGGGACGACCATACAGCTGGAAAATACAGGTCCAGAAGATTCCTAAAACATCCAGATGACTACTTCATGATACAGTTACTAAGAAAGCTGATTTATTGCTTGATTTATTGCCCTCTTTGATTTATTGCCTGTTAACAGGGAGGGTCTCATGAGTGAAGCTATGATTGGTGGCTGTCTTGGCCACAGCAACCATGAAGCAACCGAGTTTAAAATCTCTGTTGACAGAAAGAAATACACCAGGAGGGCTTCAAATCTGGACATGACATGAGGAAAGCAGTTTTCAGACTGCCCAGGGAACTAGAGTGTAAGGTCCACTGTGCAAATACTTTTGAGTATGTTGAGGTCCATCAATGATAGTCACTTCTCAAGCACCACCTCCTAATGGCACAGGATCCAGAAATTCCAGAAAGTTGGAGGTCAAGCAGATGAATCAGAAATCCAGCTTAGCTGACCAGGAATCTTTCTTTCAAGGTAAAGCAAAAAATGAAGGTGTATCCTCAGCAGAAGTAAGGTCAGGTGATGTGGGAAGAATACAGAGCTTCTGTTCCCATTGTAGGGGAAAATTTGTGCAGCCAAAGCTCAGTTGAAGTTGACCAGAGCTTTGGGGCGCAATAAAGATATTCTTTAAATACATAAATGGCAAAAGGCAATGCGCAAATTACATCGGCTCATTAGAGGATAGGGATGCTCACCCCACAAACTGGGACACAGAAAAAATAGTACATTTTTAATGCTTTCTTTGTCTCTGTCCTCAACACCCAATGATGGACTAAGGAGGTGCCAGCACCCCAAGATGGAGGACCATGGCTGTGAGAGTGGTGAAATCCCATCTGACCCTGATGTTGTGAGAGGCCTGCTGTTCCATCTGGATCCCTACAAATCTATGAGTATTCTTGGGAGTCCAGAGAGATCTCAGGTGACTGAAAGATGGCTAATGTCTGGATTTTCAAAAAGGGCAAGAGCTACAGACCTGTCAGTCTCACTTCCATGCTTGGTAAGGTTATGGAGAAGATTATCCTAGAAGGTATTAAAAAACACTTGAAGGACAATGAATTCATTGGTCATGAGGGGAGAGTCCTGTTCGTCAAATCTGATTTTCTTTTATGACAGGATAACCCACTCCGCTGATCAAGGAAGGCCAGCTGATGCAATCTTTTTGGATTTCAATAAAGCTTTTGATACTGTGTCTCACTGGATTTCCTGGACAGTGTCTAGCACACAGCTGGATAAATGCATCATGTGATGGGTGAGCACCTTGATCATGGGTGGGGTTTAGGTTGGATATCCCATGAAGCTGCTCACTCATTTCCTTTGCTTCTGGTGAGATGGAGAGGAGAATCAAAATAAAAGGTCAAAGTCGTGTGTTGAGATAATAGTTTACTAACTGAACTAAAATAAAGCATAATCATTATCATAAGAAAATGAGAGAGGAGAATAAACCAAAGAAAGATGAGTGATGCACAATGCAATTGCTCTCCATTCACTGGTCAAAGCTCAGCTGGTCTCCAAGCTGCAATCCACAGCTCCTCACAATTCCCCCAGTCTATACACAGGGCATGATGTGGAATCTCTCTTCGGCCAGTTCCAGTCAGCTGCTCCCCATCTTCTCGTGCCTGCTTGTTGGCAGGGCATGGAACAGTAAGCAGTCCTTCATTTAAGTAAGCACTGCTTGGCACCAACTAAAATATCAGTGTGTTATCAACATTATTCTCATGCTGAATCCAAAACACAGGACTGTACCTGCTACTAGAAAGAAAATTAACTCTATCCTAACCAAAGCCAGGACAAGTGGAAAATAATTCAAGATTTTATTTTCCCAGTAAGGATAAGGTTTTAGTCTGTGCTGTCACTTTCTAGATTGTCTTAATTTACTTAATATTAATGTATATAATTTCTACATTGTGAAAATAAAAGTAATGGATATATGTATATGAAAATAAATGGATGTATATGAAAATAAAAATAATGTATTATGAGATATTTGATCTGTCAAGAGTTTGTGGAAGAGATGTTTACAGATGTCCCTCTCTTAGCAGGCAGGGTTAAAGGTGGTCATGACTGTACATGTAACAACATTAATTTTCCTAAATTCTCAGTTATTTCCCAAGTTTTTTATCATATTTTTGGCCTCTGGAAAAAAAATAAAAAATGGTCCTGCTCCTTCGTTTCAGTATTTTAATTTCATACAACTCTGCTTCTTTCCCTTGCTGTCTGGAAGTGTTTAATATATTAGTTTCTTCAGTGTCAAGCTCTGTCAGGATGGGGATCTCACTCAGTGTCTCACAGTGATAACTAGGAATACCTACCATCATGCATTTATTCAGCTTTATTAATATGAGATTTTTGTTATTTTTTCCGTGTTTAAGTTCTTCTGAGACTTATTTACTGGCATAGCTCGAAAATGCTGTTTTTAAAATAGCAAAGGCAGTTCCAGAAAACAAACAGCTCCATATCCCAAGCTCCATAAAACACCAGCCAAAACAAAAATAAACTATTTTCATTTATTTATTTATTTATTAAAGTTTTTATTTAGGCAGTGCATGTAAGCCCCATGTTTTCATAAAACATTTGTGTTTGGCAATTTTCAAGGTCTGTGTTATTTTTCTGTACTCACTGCCTTGTGTTTGAGAACAATACAAGAAGGAGACAGAATTTGTACATAATTTCTGGAGTTTGAAAAGAAACGCCTTGGGGTGAAAGCATATCCAGGTGATACCAGGGAAGTACTAGAAGCAGCAGTTGCAGGGGACCTGGGTCAGAAGAAAATATTATGTTAACCTTTTGTATCTCTTCTATAGCTGGTGAAACTCTCTAGGGATGTTACAAAAGAAGTGGGACTTGTTGCTAGCTCTAATCTACTCAAGGACAAAAGATGCAGTGGGAGTATATTTTCAGAGTGCAGATTATGAAGTTTTTCCTCATACCACACTTTAGACCCAGGGCATGGTGATGGTTCTCCTGGGTTTCCTATCTAACATCAGGCATTTGGCCAGCAGATACGAAGAAAAGACATCTACCCTCCATGATGTGAATGACTTTTTCAGGAAAATGCAGAAAGCTCACTCCTTGGCTATGTTTGCTTCACAGATGGAGGAGCTGCACCACCCTGCATGCAACTCTGGGGTGAGTTGAGCTGCAGTGCTCAGAGCTCAACAGTGAGTTTGCAGGCTCTTTACTTTTGGGAAAGCAAAAGCTCTTCCCTCGCACAGGTGCAAACATCTTCAGCAGGATGAGAAGAAATCAGAACCAAATGTCACAACCACTGCTTGCAGTCAGAAAACTGACTTCCAGGGTCATCCATGTGCCCTTAGAGATCAAATATTCAGTGATAGAAGCAGGTGTGGAGATGCACATAATAATTGAGGATTACGAGACAGAGAAATGTAAATGAAATCCTTTGCTATGACATCTGAATAGGTGTAAATTTGCATCTCATATGATTTAATATTATTTCCAGTGAGATTTTGCTGTACCAACAAGGAGTTAAACTATGCTTGAATCATCAAAGCATGTTCATAGACATGCTGGTGTTTTATTAAAAAATGGAAAACTCTAGACATATCTTTTTCTCTTTTTTTAAAGAGTACCCATCCAAGAAATTCTCTTGGTATATTTTTCCTTTGAGGAAAAATGAGGTTGCTATTGGATCCACAATACTCACTTAGACCTAAAAGGAGGAGCA
This sequence comes from Trochalopteron elliotii, assembly GCA_024734555.1. Classification (NCBI taxonomy): domain Eukaryota; kingdom Metazoa; phylum Chordata; class Aves; order Passeriformes; family Leiothrichidae; genus Trochalopteron; species Trochalopteron elliotii. The sequence goes on from JANPWX010017324.1 coordinate 50,832, forward strand.
AAAGAAGAATATTATTTCACTAAATGCCTTTCAAAATATCAGCCAAAAGATTTACTAAATTCTGTTACACTACTAAAAGAGAAATAAGAATAAAGAAGAAAGCAGTAGATTTCAGTGACTTTGTAATGTTGTCTTTTTCTTAACCTGGAAATGAAATTTGAGATCATTTAGTAAGGAGGTAATTTAAAACTGTATCTTTATTTGAAGGGTTTCAGGAAAAGTATGGAAAGATGTCCACAAAAGCCCACTTCTGAAGGATGAGTACATTTTATAAGTTTTATGAAATTAGTATAATTGATAAAAAGCACCAGTTAGGAGGACAAATGGTGATGCAATTCTCCCCCTGGGTGAAGCCCCTTCCCTGGAGCCCCCCCACCTCAGCACCAGCTGTACTTTGTCCATGGGAATGTATCTCAAACAGTTGTTTTCTGCTTTGGTTCCCCAGAGGAACCAAGATATCATAGAGGCCCTGCACCTCCGACGGCTTGGAGCTCTGGAATTTGTTTTGTCTTTCTGCCTAGGGAAAGGCCATGGAAAAGTACTGAGAAAACTAGTTACTAATACAATAGACTACAGAGCAACAAATATATGTGGGAAGAATATGGAGAGCATGTAAAAGAAAAAAGGCAAAAACCAAACAGCGTCAGTAATAGACAAAGTGTTCCATCAAACTCTGTTATTACTTTGCAATTTCCATATTGTGAAGGAGTTGCTCATGGCAGAGATGAGAAAGGACAGCAGCAGAAAAGGCAAGAGAAGTCAGAAATCAGAGAGTTGGACTCCTGCCCTTAAAGTGAGTTCTTATTATCAGAAGTGTTGCTGTCTGCAAATGATATGAGGAGCTCCCGATTTATTCTTCCTTACTGTCTGTTGTGAAAAGTTTACTTCTGTTTTTCAGATCAGAGATCTGAAACAGATGAACATCTTGACAGATGTTCCCTCTCTGTTGCCTTTTGCTAGATCTGTAGGTCCTTTACTGTGCACCAGGCAATGATGATATTCTGAATCTAAATCTGTCAAAATGTCTTGCTGATCACTATCTATTGAATAGTTAGAGCACTTGTAACATAAGAGTTTTTGTTGGAAATGTTACCATGACTGACACAAAATGCTTACATTTGGGATTTCCCAGTGAAATGTTTAGGGTTTTATATGTTTACCTAACAGATGAGGTCCATGCTCTTACTATTCCTCTGTGAGAAAAAAAATCCTCAAAGACAGAAGACAACTGAGGGAATTATGTGAGTATCTAAGTTACTGCAATTATAAATTAGAGTGCAGAATCTAGATAGTTGGAAAGTGTCCTGGAAGTCTTAAACACTCTGTATCCTGAGGGGAAAAAAAAAAAAAAAAAGAGAGAGTGAAAAAGTGAATCATGCCAGTTGTACATTTACAAGTCTTCACACCTATTAAGTGACTCCAGCTCTTTTGATCTTCTGTCCAACATTTCCTGGTGGACCTGGCACTTCAAATGAACTGTTTCATGAATATCCAGATGGCCTCATTCTCATGTGCCTCCAGCCTAATTCTGAAACAAAAAATACTGTGCCATTTTTGGGTAGATATTGTTAATGTCTTCGTATTTTTGAAGTAGAAATGCAAATTATTTACTTCTTTATGCAAGTTGTTAATAAGGAAGAAAACGGTACTAAGATAAAATAATTTAGTCAATGAAAAAATAAATTCCTATGAGCAAAAACCCCTTGGCACTGGATTTATAAAAATGGTTTACTGCTGAAGAAATGACTGCTGGTCAAAGAGAACCCTTCAGTATAAAGTCAGAGCTATACACCTGCCTTTGAAGCATCTGTACAGTAGGTATTCTTCCTCAAGAGCCTGCAGTGCCAAAGAATCTCATTAAATCAGATTCAAAGAACTTTTAGTTCTGAACTCTGAATAACTTGACCTTGTGTCTTATGAACTCAGTGGTGACCTACTAAAGCAGACTTGAAACAGCAAACAGCTATACAAAGCATTTTTGGCAACTGTCTTTCTGCAAGAGCAAATTCATCAGGGATTTCTGTGTGGGTTTTGTTTTGTGTTTTGTTTGATTGCTTGTATGTTTTTTGCTGGGAAAGGTAAGGTTTATTTCACTGTAAGAGTGAGTTGATAGGGAAGAGACCAGATGTAACTTTAAACATCCAGTGCCCATCAATTCACTTTAAACAGTGGATGTAGTCAAAATTACTTCAGAAACTCCTCGGTGCTGAACTCCTCTGAAAATCTCATCCTTGGAGAGCATTTTTCCTGTCAGTACTGGAAACAAAACTTCTTGTTAACATGTGTACTTTAAGTATTCATTCTAACACTCAGTCTTTTCAGAAACATCACTTTGCATCTGACTTTCATGTAACCTCATTCACCATTTTTCAGTGCCTGTTTGACATCATCCATACTTCATTGTGACAAGTTCTCTTAGTTCTAATACAGAATACTTCTTAAAAATGTTCTTTTATGTGATGGTTATCGAGTTTGGGAATCATCATTAATTTACTGTAAATTCATTAAGATGGATGGTGTATACTTTTTTTGGTAAATGACAGTGAAATATGTATCCTTTTCTCAGACATTAATATTTCTCTGGTGTCAGAATATCTTTTGATGTATATCAAATTTGTATTCCTATTCATTTTCCCTGGAAATCAGTCATACTGGATATGCTTGCTTTTAGTTCAGTGCTCATTTGTCTGGCTTGCACTAGAATCTCTTTCCTCAAATTTTTAAAGCTCTTTCAGAATCAAATTGTGTTTGGAAATGATATGTTCAGAGGCACAAATAAATTTCATTGGATTCTGAAAGACAGAGACAAATGTAAATGCACAATAAAGAGCTGCAATGTTCATATTGAAAAACATTTCCAGGGTTACAATGAGCATTGTAATCAGTTTCTTTTCTATGTCATGACCTTCATGTTGCAAGAAAGGTTTGTAATATTTGCCTTATCCTGCCTAAAACCAAGGAGTGCTGACTGTAGCTCTCTTGTTTTACTTCTCAGCCAACTCTTATCATGTTTTTTGCACTGGGCTCGGGATAGTATTTTCAGTCCAATTGTTTGTGGAGGAGCAACAGTACTGTGAGGTACTCAAGAGCTCGACATAAAGCACATGAGCAATTCCATTTTCTGCCTTCATTTTACCTTGACTTTTCTTGTGTCTTCCAGAGACTGTCACATCCTATTTCTGTTGTATTAACAGTAGCCACAGTCACTACTTTTCATTAATAACAACATTAATTTGAGAACAGTATGTCAGTAAGGCTGAGTTTCCACTGCCAGTCAACACCTGAGATATCAAAAATGTTGGCAAGGGAAATAGGAGCAGAAGAAATTCCTAGACAGGAAACTTTGTATCACATTTAGTTAGAAATAATAATAATATGTTGCTGACTGAGGATTTCATCATTACAGATAACAGTTATCAAAGGCACCCTCAGTTTGTACCTATCCTAGGAGGGGAAATGGAAGCAAATGACTGAAAGGTTGAAATGAGAGAGTGAGGTAGGGAGAAAGACAGCCTAGCAGCTCTTGCAACAGAGACAGGGAGGACAGACACTCTGGCTTTCTGCAGGAAAAAATGCAAGGACTTTCCCTCTTCTTTAGCCTTCAATGGCCCCAAACATGCTCATAACATTCAGGGATATGAGCTCTTGACTTCTGGCATCAGCTCAAGTGTCTAATTTTCAGTACACAAAATTAGGTGTAATGAAGAGTGGTATTTTCAGAATATTGACTGGCAAATGACACAACCAGAGTAGGTTCAGATTAATTTTATAGTACCTTCAAGTCCATCTAATTCTGGCACCTGCATGACTGTCACACTTCTCTTTCTGTCTTCTCTCCACTCTGCTACTTCCCAGTGTTTAGAAAGCCAAGGCCACTCGGCAGTATGAAATTGGAAGAACATTAGTGCAGCCCAGCTCCATGATCCAGTGCAGTGGCAAGCAAAGACAAAAGGGGAGTACCATGTTTTTAATGGCACTGTAGTGACTGCCTAACACAGTTGTAAAAGTGCATCCTCAGTGACTTATTCTGACTTTATCTGAAGTCCTTTCTTCTGACCAGGGTTTGCAAAGTGATCATAACGTACTCATAGCTTCTGAATCTGTATTAGCCAGCACCAGTAAAATGACTGTGTGAAGTAGAGAGCAGAGAAGGATCTTGCTTTTGGCTTCCAGATTCACTATCTGCATGACTTTTTTGCTTTATTTTCCCCCTCCTCTCCCGTAGCTGCATGCACTGTCAACTGCTAAAATGATTTAAAACATTTAAAGAACCAAACTCAATAACTTTTCTAAGGGTTCACAATGGAAAAAAGATCTTGTCCTGCAGATGACCTTTTATAATGAGATTCAGCAAAAAGGCTACAACATTAGCACTGATGCAATAGAAATACAAGGAAAATGTCCTTGAAAACATTTGTTTCTGTATGGGGGATGTAAATGCAGCAGTATTCTGATCTTATATGGTAGGAGATATCCAAGAAGAAACTTATTAACCAGAATATAAGTTGGATTTTGGGCTGGTAGTCAGAGAAAGGTGAAGGATCCTGAACTACCCTACAGGATAAGGACATGACTTGCATTTTGCAGGAAAAATAGTGTGCAATTGTATCTGGTATGAAATACCATAAATTAGTATTAACAGAGATTGAGAGCTTGAATTAATTTAATTTAAAGATGAATCAGCATTTCTAGAATGCAAGTTTAATACTCATTTCCTGACAAATATGGGATATTCTTGTGAGATATAGTGCAGTTCTCAGAGCAGCTGCTTTTGAATTTCCCTGGAAAGGAAATGCTTTTGCACTTCCCTGGAAACTGTTCTCTGGAATGTCCTACACTGAGCCATGGTGTGGGGCATGGTGTCGAATTCAGCTGTTTTCAAAACTCCTCTCCTGGTGAGCTGTATCTCAGCCAGCAAATGGAACAGTGTGAAGGTTTCTCCTCTAGACCACATCAAATCTCTGGGCAGCATTCTCTCCATATCAGTATAGTTTCATGCAGTGCTGTTACTGGGGCTGCTCTCTGGCCTGTGCTAAATCACAGCCTGTGCTTGGGACCTGTTTTGTCCACACCTGAAACATCTTCAGGGCCATACCATTGTTGCCACTACACTGCAGAGCTGTCCACTGGCTGGAATAGTATTAACCAAAAAGCACAGCACAGAAGTCCAGCTGATACCTGATTTTCCCAGTAGCATTACCTTCAAACTGTAACGCAAACTGTAAACATCAGGGATCATATGCAACCCCTAGTTTATATCTTGGCTGAAAAATGAGCCCTTCAATACTTTGCACTAAGTTGAATCATTCAATCGATAAGAGTGCCACCTATTGAATCACCAATGCTATTCCTGCAGGAATTTTACTGCACGCCTTTTTCTCCCTTACTGCACTGGCCATGACTGTGTCAACATTGGAAGTTACCTGAGGATGTGCTGAAGACTTTCTCAAAGCTAAGCATATGTTTAAGGACCCTTACATATGGAGAGGCATCTTGCAGACTGAAAATCAAGATTCAGAACTACAAATTTGTATCCCAAAGTTGCATTGCTCATAGCTATAATTTCATTATGTCAAAGTGGCTTATCAATAATTCAGTTATTCCATTAGTTTTGTGTTAAGATGTTAATAGAGTTAACTGAGTTAATGCATGTATAATTTATGAGTCTATAAACTAAACAGTTTAAAATGCAATATTCAGACTTACTGTGGTAACAGCTTATAAAATGTGCTGTATCTAATAGCTTAAAAATGTGCTGCCTGCATTTGCTCTGGAGCAGCTGGAACATAGAGTTGCTGTAGAGCAGCAGAGAAAAGAACTACCACACCCAGGGTCTGTAGACAAAAAGGGGGAAGACTGTTGAAGTCAGGTTGTAAGATGCTCGTTGGAAAGGTATGTTTGGAAAATGCAGATAAAGTACTATATACCAATCTTCTGTCGCACTACACTATTTTCAGTTTAATCTTTTGCCCCACTTTATGTTTTAGAAAAAAATCGCAGTTACATATCTGAGCTATGAATTTCTTTTAATCTGATGGAAGCACTAGACAAACCCCAAAATAACTATAAATTCTGCCTGCAATATGTATCTTCTGCTTAGTGGTTCTGCACCTCATTGTACCATATCTATAGAGGACACGAATGAGACATATGAATCACACCTATGACTTACACTAAGATAATTAAATTAAGTGTGAGCTGCTGGGGATGAATCATTCTGAAACTTCAGCGTTCATTGATTCCAAAGCCTGAGGTAAGAGTTTAAGCACATGTGTTTTCTTTTAAAAAACTAAAATCCTGAAGTTTAAAGGTAACTTTGAATGTGAATGTTCATTAGACTTAAAATTGTTCTGTTGTATATTCTGTAACCTCTTTACTCTATTTTCCTATTTCAGATTGTGATCCTAGCTACTAAACCCAAAATATGGGATAAAAAAGCATTTCATAATCTTAGAAAGTTACATTCAAATTTAATTTAAAAATGCAGGCTGACATTTTAAAGGCATGAAATATGTTTTTATTAGTGGTAGAAACAAATATTCCATGTACCCTCAATATTTTTATAGTTTAGTCCTAGTGAAAGCTCCTTTTTCTCTCTCTCTTTCTTCCTCATTTTTTTTCTTTTTCTATTTCTGAATTAAGCTTTCATCTAGCTTTCCAGTAAACAAATCAGGTGGGTATTTTGTGGTCTGACAATACTAACTAGAAGCTGCTGTCTAACAGACAAAATGAACCTGCTTTGTCTGTTTTCTGCTCATTTAAGTTCTTCTTGTTAGTTCAACTGGGAAAGCAATATATGAGACAAATGCCACAGTATAAAAACATAGTTATTTACTGTTATTTGGAATGATGTCTGCTGTTAATGGGTTTTGCAGTCAGTAAGGAGCATTACAGGGGAAGTTTACAATGAAACTATCTGTGGTTCAGATATGTACCTGTTTCAGCCACAAATACACATTTAATCGTTAAGTAATAAAACACCTAACCTGGTTAGTTTTGTTCAATTTTCACGAAGTTGAGTGACAAGGAATCAGCCACAGGGAGGCTGGAGAGACTAGACTTAAACCACAGCTATGACATTGGTGATCACAGGAAGCAATCTGGAAATCTCAGCAGCACTTGCCTGTGTTGGTCATCAGTAAGCATTGTTGGCACAAGCCCCTCAAAGTCTTAGGTTAGAATCACATTTTAAGTTGTGCATCTGTTAATTCTAAGGCAAAGGGACTCGACAGAGTTGCCTTATATATAATGTGAATAACCCCAAGTACCTATTCCACCCAGTCTTTTACTTTGCTACTAGGTAGCTGTTTTCATCCCTATTACTACTCAGGGCCAGTGGAGACAGAACCCAGAACAGCTGCATTTTTGGAATAGGCTGACTGAAGATCGCCTGCTGCCTTATTTCTGCCTAATGAAAGAGAGCACAGATTATTTATTTGTAGTGAAAGACAGTTCAAAAAGTTAGCCATCAAAGAAAGCTAGCATCACCCAGATACAGTTTAATTCTTTTCTTTATGTTCTGATATGAAAACTACACTCTATTTTTCAGTTAAAACTGAGAACAGAATTTGGAAATTTTCATTTTTCCAAACATAAAACCTCCTCTATGTATGAAACCACAAGGGAGAAATACGCCATACTTACAAGTAGCTATAAAGTATTAGGTTGGTTTTCTGTTGTTCTGACCTACTCTGTGGTCAGTAATTGTAAGTTGTTCTATTTGTTTTATTTGGTGATGCTACAACAAGGGAATATATCTAGGCAAGATAGTGTTTCAGGCAAGATAAACTATCTGACAGCCATAGAAAGTCAGTATCTGCTGTCCTTGAATGAGTGAATCCCTTATGAAAGTAAAGGAATGTATAGAAATAGCAGGATGAGTATCCCATTCCTTCAATAAAAGAAAGAAATTTGATACATGCTGAAAGTCCTCGTACTGAAAGTACTGGGGATTGGTATTAACTGATGCATCTGTTCAAAGCTACAGCTCATACTCAAGCCACCATAACCTGAGGGAGAACATATGCTTTCTTTATTCTTGTCCTCCACAAATAACTCATGTTGTCATGGCCAGAAAAGGTTCCTAGTTAAGTGTGGCAGACAGCTGTTTTGTTACAGATATTTCTGAGAGGGGTTTGACAGCTGCATGTTCTTTCAGTACCTCTTCAAACAAACAGCAGCAGTTTTAGAATTTTACCACAGCCACTGGATTTAGTGCTGGCTTTGTACAAGGATGGGGGAAATGATTTGCAGAATTTTCAGATCCTTTTCTTTTATTCAGCTATAATTTTAGAAACATGAGCTCATGGTGTTTTAAACTACTTTAAATCACAGACGGCTTGGTGTCTTCAAGATATTAATCTTAATTGCTGTCATCAGTAGTGGTGGCTCAAGGATATAAGCCTATAGTAAGCATTTAGGGCAGAAAAAAGTGATGCTCGTGTTTCATCTAGTGTATGGGAAAATATTCCATGCTTTAGTTGTTCCTGATATAAAACATTTTCTAGACAAAGGCTAGTGAGACTGGTTTTCCATTGCTGTTTATGGTGAACCAAAGTTTTTGTTTTACAGTGGCAATACTGAGTGCTTTTTCTATGGCTAAAAATTCAGCTTGTGAAAAGGAAACCCTTTTAAATCCAAATTTGGGAAAGAATATGTTAAGCCACTCCTTAATATTATGTTTTCTTAAGTTTTCCCTGGCTTTTTTGATATGAATTATTTCAAATGCAATGAGATCACCATCATACATCAATTCCACTTCTCTGGTGACATGCACCATGCTCCCATTTGACATTGAATATTCAGATGTTTTGAGCTGTACTGTAGTCAATATTTATACCTTTTGAGCTGTCCACATGACATAATTTGAAGATTTTCATATCACGTCAAAACACTTTTCAGAACTCTGACATTTAGTATTTGGGTAAAGTTCTCCATTCACCTCAGTGATACCTTGCCCTTACACATGGAACACTGTAGGTCTGTGAGCCATATTAGTAATTAGTTTGCCACTGGCAAATTTTCCATGTCAAGTATTAAAAAAATCGTATTAAAATAACATTCTTTCATCCATTTATGTCATGTAAAGTATATATATTGATAAGCATTTTCTGTTACATAATTTTTTGTTTTTTAATCTATATAAAATCCCACTTTTCTGTTCAGATTCAGTCAGAGGTTTCAAAAAATACTCCTGAATTTGGACAGTCTGTTTCCTCTTTCTGTGTCACTCATGTTATACTAACATTAAATATAACATTCCCCTGGACAGGATCTTTAATAAAACAAAATTATTGAAAAGTACTATCATGGACAGCAGGCAGGGATACTTAATATGTTTTTATCTGTATCAGGCAGAATTGGTACATAGGTAATATATTCATTTAAAACAAATTAGAGTGTATACAATTATAATGGCCTTTGTTTTAGGCATGCAAAGTGGTCAAGGATAAACATATGGAGCCTGAGTATGAAGTAGAGAAGTAACTCAATTACTGAAAAGTGTACAATACAGAGAACATAGAGATTTTCCCAGACTCATCAAAGAGTCAATACTCTTCATAAAGTCTCTCAAGGCTCCCCTGGCTGTGATACATTTGCTATCTTAGGTTCCTGTGCTACATTCAATGTTCCTTGTGACCTTGTGTTGCTTTTTGGGCCTGCAAGAGCACAATATTTCATTAAGAATTGCAGCTTACAACAAATGTTAGGAAGTTCTTGACTTTCATCTATCATCTTCTTCAGAAAAGCATTTGAAGGAGCACCTTTAGTTGAACTTTTAGAGAATGAAATCATTAAGATTCACATATCCACAAGTTTTAATCTAGTTTGGAATGTTGATCTTTACTTATTCAATTGATAGGATTTTTCATTTTTAAGCATGCTTGGCCACAAAAACTGGTATTGACTCTAATCTGGAGAAAAGTAATGCAAACTCTTTTTACTTCAACTTTCTAAATAGACATAAAGCCTAAGCAAAATATTCCAGTGGGGAGCCTTGCTTAGGCTATGTCTGCCAGGACTTCCTAAGTCTTGATTCAGGCTTGGTTAGGGGTTTTGAGTAAAACCCTGCTCAGCACTCAGGACAGCACCAAGCCTGGCACCACAGCGCATCAGAACAGGAAACATCAATCTTCCAGGATTATCCCAAAGTCAAAAAATTACTAGAGATGCTGCTGAAGACAGATACTGCACAAAGCATACAAAGCGTCATGTAGGAATCTTCATAACATAACTGCATCTTCAAAATTCAGAGGACTCTGTTTAGAGCAGTCCAGCAAACCCCCTGATTTACTGTCGTTATTAAGACAAAGTCAGAATCAGAATGTCAACTTTGTGGTATTAATTATGATGAAAAGAGCTGCCTATAGGCTTGCTAAGCTGTGATGTGTGCTGGTCATACAGTACCATCAACCTGGTTCAGTGAATGCCACAGCTTTTCACACAAAGAAATTTTATACTAACAGTTATATTTTCAATCAAATAATTTATTTCATCAATAAACACAGAGGTAGCAGCTATCCAGAGTAAAGCAGTCAAAACTCAAATCATATGCCACCTTCTGAAATGAACTCACTTATTAAGCTTATAAAAGATAGGAAGCAGATAAGTAATGCTAGAAGTACTACTAGTAACACTCAGACAAAATTTACAGCCTTTTGTTCCTGTCAAAAGGTATTACAACTAGATATTCTAATTTGTAGAAATAGCTGTTTCTAGAAAGAAGTTATCACACCAACTTAATAAATTTTTAACAAAGAGAGATTAATATGGCATCAATTTCAAAGCACTTAAACCAAAGAGTTTTACTAGAGAAAGCTTATTTTAGTGTAATGCTATCCTCTGGTCAGAAACTAGGTCAGTATTGCTCACCTAAAGCTCTTTTCTCCATCAGTGCTCTACACTGTGCTCTATCAGTGCTCTATCTGATTCCATTGATGCTTGAATGGATGTAAACCAAAACAATCTCATTGAAACTTGTGAAAATCAGTAGTAAGAAAATAAAACAGGAAATCAGGTCCTTCTAGAAGACTGTCTACTACTGTGTCATTGTCAAATGCCTTTATACCTTCACTGTGACTCCTAATAAATGTCTTAGTCTTCATCTTGACTCCTAAGTCCCTCTTTCTAAATGCCAAGAGGTCTCAGATGATTTCATGAAATAACATCATTCATTGTCACCTTGGCTTCTAGTCATCTTCAAGGCCACTTAAAAAAAGACTTGAGGTTCTTTTGGTTTTTATTTTTTGTTTATTTGTTTGTTTGTTTTTGATGATTACAAGATGGTCTTAGGCCTACATACACAACTGAAATAGTCATAGGCTTCAAATCTTTAAGAGCAGGCTTTCATAGCCTTCATCACCTAAGCCTCTACCATTTTCTTCACCTCATCAGAAAAGTATCAGTGCTACTTTGCATCAAAAGTCTAAGACAAAGATCTTGTTCTAGCCAACACCAGACTTGTATGGGAGGATTTAAATTAAAACCTCCAAATAAAAACAGCAGTACCAAAATCATATATTGGTGGTGTACCTGATATACCTCTAAGAATACTACAGAATTAGAATGTTCTATTTTTGCTCAGATATCTATGTATCTCTCTTTACAAACTCATGCCATATCATTTTAACTGTCTCTGAGCCAAACAAAAAATCTAAATGAGAAAAACAAGCATGCACTAAGCTTAGTGCCTTGTGCTAAATCCATAGCATTTCTAACTCCCTGCAGCAACTCCTCTATAATCACTTTTCTGAACAAGCCTGTCTGATTTGTAACCTCCCTGGGCTCATGTTAAGGGCTAATAGCTGTCCTAAAAGTCTAACCCTTCTTCACAAGTCAGCTGCTTTGTTCAAGGCTCCTTGCAGCAAATAAAGAGTTTCTTGGGTCTTGTGAGTTTTTCATTATTCAGCTGGCACTGCTTCTTTGTTTGGAAAGGCAGCATAATAGCCATGAGGTGTCTGTTCTGCAGAAGCAACAGTTGCTCACGAATTCTAGCCTGACAGCTGTGAACTTTTTTGTGTCATAGTCCCCATCTGCTTGTTTCAGAAGTCGCATCATTTAATGATGCCCCAAATGCATGCATCCACATAAAGACTGAGCTGTAGTCATGGGAACTTAATCAGATAGCATTTTCTGTTGCTAGCCTTCAATGCCATACGAATAAGTCTTTCAATTTGGAAAAGCATCAGCTTGCATTGTCTAAATCACAACATTAAACATTTAATATCAAATATATTGTTTTCATTCCTCACAAATATGTCTATAGTAGCAATTTGAGGCACTTGAAGACCTATAAACCTGTTTTAACAAATTGCATATTTCCTTTTATCAGTGTTCATATATATTGTTACTTTTACTAATTTTTAACTATTTTAAATATTTAATTTATATTTTATTTTATTTTATTTTATTTTATTTTATTTTATTTTATTTTATTTTATTTTATTTTATTTTATTTTATTTTATTTTATTTTACATAATAGGAATTACTCCAAAGAAAACATCTAGAATCGATAACAGAATTTTTAAGAATTCAACATCCGAATATATAGATTTGGTAAGTCAGCTTCAGTTGTTCATATGCACCATCTGTACTCCTAACACCACAGAGAAAATAGACATGCTGCAACACTTTATCCAGCAACTGTGGAAGCACAAAAGAAATGCAAATCTTCTTAAAAATATTTTAATTAAGTAATTGTTAGTTATTCTGACTTATTTCCCAGAATAGCAATAAAGCTAGCACCTAAGTTCAAAGAATTTTTTAAACTTTGCTATGTTCTTTACTAACTCTTCAAAGTACTCCAATGTGTTCACTACATTGTGTTCACTAATTTAGCTCCTACTGTAAAACTTTAGAAGATGAGCTCTGTTTAAGAGACAGGGGAAGAAGGGAAGAACATCCCTCCCTTCTGCTCCTTATAAGAACAAAAGGAGAACCATTCAGTGGAGTCATTCCAAGGAGGAGCATCACATCCAGCATTTCCCAGCACAGCATGCAGAGAAGCTCTGATAGGCAGCATGAGCACGTAGCTGGATGACATGTGCACCATGCCAGTCCTTTTTTCCTGTCTAGTAGCTCAATTGCTTGTATCAGTATGACAATAGAATATTGGGTTTGACTTTTTTTGTGGTTAGGAGGATGTAAGCTCCTGGTTAGGAGGAGGTCAGGCAGATTTCACTGGGGTAAAGAACTGTCACTTAGACACAGGAAACTCTTAAGAACATGGTTGTCTTTCCAAACTTTATTACTCTCTGGTACATAAACCATCCTTCATTTTAAGTCAACCAGTAGTAAACTTTTAAAGAAATGCATTGATCTATGTTTTTTGGAGGAAGATTTGTAAAATTTTACACTAACTATCTAACCATTTAAAATCATAATCTGTTTTTCAGGGATGAAAGCATGGCTGCTTCCTTCAGCTCTCCAGAGGTTGTTGGTGCCAGTGTAGTTTCTGATACAGCAGAGAATGCTGTTGTGCCTAATGGTTGTAGCTCATGTTCCACTCAGTCTATATCAACCAGTAAATTTGCTGCATGAAGCACAGTGAGAGAGGTCATGCTCATGCACTGACTGCTCTTCCACAGCTTGCCTCTCCTGCTCATTGCCTGATCTTGCCTGAAAACAGAGCAAAACAAAATTATGCCATTTGCTCCCAGGTCATGTATCTGTATAGGAATGAATCAGTATAAGGAGAACAGAGGTCTGCAAGGAATCTTGCTTAGCTCATACAAGGTATCACCTACATAATTTAGTTTCACAAAAAATGTAATACCTCACTCCTTGGGACCTGGATTTAATCCCACTTAAGAAAAAGATAAAGTTAGCACCTACAACTGAAAATAATGAAGCAAAAATATGGATCAGTGCCTACAGGTCATTTGTCTTTGCCGGTTAACTGGAGCACCAGTCCTTTGTTGCAGAAAAGAAACTTTCCTGCATAAAATTGTCTCTTGGTGCGAGAGATTGGTGCCGAAGGAGTCTTTGAATACAGCAGAAAGAAGCAGGAAGAAATGTGGAATGTAAATGTGGAACAAAGCCTTCTGTTTATGTAATTCCAAGAGTATAATTTTTTCCCAGTCACCTTCCATACATTTTCTTTGATTTCTTTTTTCAGTCCTAAAACCTTCTTTCTTTTAAAATAAATTAATTTGAACTACTAGATTATGTGAAAAAAAATCTTGCAATAAACACTCCCTGTCTTATTCTTTGCTTCTTCTTTTTCCTTTTGACTCGTTTTCCTCATTCTTTTGTCTTTAATCTCATGAAAAGGAATAATACATATTTGATGCAAGTAATACAAGGCTTTTTTACTCAGACTGAATGATTTTTTTCCCAAGTATAAATTTGTATTCTCTTTGATTCTTTGTGATACTTGATTCTCTGCATACCTGTAGGCTACACAGTTAAAAGTCAGTTTAAGATTTTCTGTTATTTCTGCTCAATTTATGAGAACTGCATAATGGTTACAGTCATCTAATGGTCAGAAAAAATGCACCAGAATGTCTTTGGAGGCTGTAATCCACATTAGCCATTCCTGTGTCTGTACATACTGGTTTGCAAATGTTCTATTCCCATAAAAGCCCCACACACATGTCTAAGGCATGTTATTTTCTGTTTTCTATTTTTTGTTTTCTGTTGAGTTACTATTATATCCTTGATAACTGAGAACTTCTACATAAAACTTTTGCACTGTGGACATGTGAAATATTGGGACATCAGGAAAGGGCCACTTGCATTTATTTCTTTGATGTGTGTTTTTCAAAATAAGAAGAAAATTTCAGGTAACCCTCATTCAACAGTGTTGTCAGGAAGATGAGTGTCCACAGCCCTACAGGACAAAGAAGTAGGTAACAGTTATCTGCTCCGGGTATATTTTGTAATTGCAGATTTACATTATTGCTTTTCTTGTTGGTTATTATTGTTGTCATTATTACAACTGTGGGGCATTCTAGTCCACATGACTAATTGAAGGATGCAATTACTACTTTTGATTGGAAAAACTGGTAAAACTCTAAATACTTGGAATTCATGAAGCATTTTCTCTCTTTCTTCTTTCCCCTTATGGTATTTTGTCAGTGAAGGCTGGATGCAGAACTATAGATGGTTCTGAACACTTTTTGTGCCAGTTTATTCATGGTGTGCTTGGCCTTTCATAATAAAAGGCTTGAAGAAGTTCATGAGCTTAAAGATTAGAAACTAAATAGAAGCTAATAATTTGAAATAAAAGCTAGAGTAAAAATCAGTGTTATCCAACCCCTGATATGTGTGTGTATGTGGCTTTTATTGTGGTTTTGTTTAGCTTGGGGGTTTTGTTTGTTTTGTTTAAAAATCTCCATGAAATAACATTGGAAATAATGTAATGGGACATTTCCATTTTCTAACTGCAGACGAGGGTGACACAAAGAAGTAAAAATAAACATTTGGATTCTCTCCAATGGCTCTGTCTTCTGCAGCTATTGTGCAAGTAGAGGGTATGGTGGAGAAGGCAGCATTAATGCTTTTTGAATTGTTCTGAATTTAGACATGGATCTCAAAGATTTCAGAAAATTGTTACCAATTACCAAAAAATCCCCTCAAACCCAAAAACAAACCCCAAACAAACCCAGAGGTCTCACAAAACACTTAAAACCTGCAGTTTTGGGGGTTCCTCCTCTGCAAAAGAGATGTTGTCCTTGAGATGCTGCAGTGAAAATGGGTGAAATTCTTTGAATTTTCTATGTGATTTTTAGCCCAAATTTCAAATATAGAAATGATTTAGGTGTTTAGAAACCACTGGCATTCAATGACATGTAGGGTTTTAAGTGCTTAAGTCACCTAAAAATATTGAACTCTTAGATATTTTACAGCTTCTCTGTAATTGAGTTGATTTATATATTTGGATGAGTCTTTAAACTATACTTTTGAAAGTGACTTTTCCACTTCAGAAATTCCTGTCAGTATCTACGGACTATTCAGACTGTTACTTCATTTTTCATTGACATACACTGAACTATTGATTTCTTCTCTTTCATTTTACTTCTCACTCTGATTCTCTAGAGAAACAAATAAAATTATTTAGCAGGGAAATACCTGCTAAAAACGAGGATATACTCCTCATGTATGGGGAGAATTACATTTGGGGAGCATCAATGCCTGCTGAAATTGAAATTTCAATTCATATTAAAAGCAACCTTCATCATCTAAAAGGCATCAATACAGGTAAATGGAGGTTGGGCTCTTCTGTTAATTGAGAATCACTCTGGTGCAAAACCATTTTTCTGTTCATTTTTTGCAGAATTGTCTGGCAGTAAGTCTGTGATGGATTATTTTAAACTTAATATTTAGAAAAACATTTAATAGTAAAGAATCTGTTGAAATGCTGTTATTCTTTCAGCACAGAAAGCTGGAGTTCAAAAGATTTTCCTTAATTAAATATGGAGTCACTCAATAAATAAATAAATAATACTGAACTATCACATCTGAATTAGGATTATGCTACCTGCAAAATCATTGCAAGCTGCTATTAACTGTTGGTAAGAAGAAAAGGTGTTTGCTATCAGCGAATAATTGCCTGAGTGGATATAGTGTAGAGCTACTTTAGTTCTTTAGCTGTCTTTCTGTTCTTGATAGCCAAAGATTTGGGCTACTATAAAAATTTCCATTCTGTAAATATCATCACCTGTAATAGATTCATGCCCTTTGCCAATGATAGATTCTCCCTCAGAAAAATCCATTCCTTGTGATAGATTTCAGTGGCAGTGGTCTGGCAGTCATGGCACAATCTTAGAGCAGCTGCAGCTGACGTTTGCTTCAGCTGACATCTGCCATTTCCACCTTGCTCAGGCTGCTGTTCCAGGAAAGCTTGCAGTTGCTATGCCTAGAGTAGGTAACTTCCAGGCAAAGCACATCCACATCCAGGCCTATGCACTACAAAGGGGTGAAAGACAGACAGTGCGTGCTAGTTTCATCTGCTTGTGTGCCAGGTCACTTTGTGCATCCATCATCCTGCAGCAGCCATACAAAATGCCACAGTCCCAAGTGCTGTGTGTACAGCTGCCTGTAACCTCCAAAGGTGCACAAAAGGTGCATTCTGCAATCCAAACACTTGCATGTGTTCTTGCCTCATTCAACATTTTTGAACTAAGCTTAATTACCCTGCAAACTGCATTGCAGTGGGTGGTGAGGTATATGCAGCCTATCTGTTAGGTCAGGTTAAAATTCCCAGCTGTGGTTCAGTTCTGCTGGCTTCACCTTTTACTCCACATACTAGGGCAGACCCCCAGCTTTGGAATGGAGGGAGGTGAAAGACAACCATTATGTATTCCTAAATGGGTGGGATATTTTGTGTGCAGAGATAGTAAAATAACTTGTTTGTGACATATCTGGAAATCATGCCCAAAAGCTGCTCCTTAAACCTTCCAGAAATTCACAGAACTGTAAAGAAACTCTTTACCTAATCAGCGAAGCAGCTGCATTGCAACCTTTCACATTTAGAATTTAAAGTACAATTAAAACAATTAGAGAATAATACTTCCACTTCAAGCACCATTGACACATTACTAATACATTAAAATTATGGTCAATGCTCAAATTAACTGCCCCTGTCCAAAATGAGTTGAGAATAAATATGAACTAAAAAGCCACTGCCCTTAACTTTCTGGTAGCCACAGAGTTATATCTATCTTTCAAAATATTTTCCCAGAAATGGCTTTCCAGCATCTTCAGAAGAACAAAATGAAGTTACATCACTGGTTTCTAAAAGAACCTAGTTGATAGAAGCCATATCATTAAGTGAAAAATGTGTTAGCAAAAAATATTTTTATTCAAGCCTTTTTAAAAACAATTAGTTTTCATTGTAATGTTATATATTTTTCCTTTTTTAAGTTTGGAAATGTCTGTTTCTTTGTTCATGTGAGCCTTCCACAGTGAGTTTGTGCCTGGTGACAGCTAGTGTTTGTCTAACAACTGTGGAAGGTAGGGTCATCTTGTTCAAAGGTACAGAAATCCTGGAATGAAAGTGGTCATGGTGCCCTCCCACAGTCCTTCCCTCTGAATCACGGAATGTAGTTCTTGGGGTTGAATTTTTTTTCTTCAATGACTAAAGGGATTAAGTGGTATCCAGCACCACAGGAAGTATGGTGCCAGTTGATTTAAAAAGTCATTAAAACTGTTTTATATTTTTGCTAACCCTTCATTAGGATAGAAAAAATAAAGAATTCTTAATAGGTCTTTTCTTAGGCAGAAAGAAATTTGCTTCTCATCATCTAAGAAACTGGGAAGCATGGGCTCTGTGTTCATGGATCAGAAACTTGAATCATGACTAGTCTGCAGCTGAACAGGTTGGCTAATGAAAGGTGAAGAAATACCAGTAATGAGCATTTTTTTCATATACTTTGCATAGATTTGATTTTAAAAAAAGGCAAAAATGTAAGATGTCCCCTGTAGCTTACTAGAACTGCAGATACTGTGAAAATCTGAAACCCCTTCCTGCTTGTGTAACTTCTGTCCTGGTGTGCACTGAGGTCCACAAGCAAAGCCTCATCTCTCTGCCAAGATTGTAAGCAAATGGGCAAGTACAGTGACTAGGGAGCACTCAGCTAAAGAGAAGTAGTTTCAGTAGTTTTTAAGAAACATTTATTCTGGGGAACAGAGAAGACTAAGAAAGAGGCAAAATAAGGACCAGCAGAAAAGTGAAAGAAACTGAAACTAGATCTATGATGCATTTCACATCAGTGGTTGTCTGGGAAAACAAGCAGAAACCTGGCAAACTAAAAGGGTGCTGGGGAAATTTTGTAAGGTTTTCAATGAAATAGATCAAAAACATTAAAGTAGCAGCTTACGTCAAACTAAAAAGAATTTTGTTTCAGTTGTGAATTATTTAATCTCCTTCTGACCTCATTGTTCTAATAAAGACAGTTTTTAAACAGGGTGGGGAGATGTGCTAAATACAAAGTCAGAAGGGTTTGTTTCTCAAAACATTTCATTTCACCATTTGTTTAATGAAGCATTTAATTTTTGAAAATGTCAAAACGTTTTACTTGCATGTTTTCTCAGTAAAATGTTTTGACATTTTGAAATCTCCTAGTTTCTGAAAAAAGCATTTACAGAGTTCAATGCTAAATGAGATTTTTAACATCTAACTTCTCTCCCCATTCCACTCCCAGAACCCATTTTGCAAAAAGAAAAAAGTCACAGATCTTTCTGAGCAAAAAATAAATTGCTGATTATTCACACAGCAGTGGTGAAACAGCAGCTTCTGACAAACAGGAATGGGAACTCTAGGATTGTCCTGTAATACTGCTAGATTCATGGTGGTTCAGTGGGGCTGCAGGCAAATGTGCTGTGGCTGCCAAAGATGTGACTAAGATGGGAATGGTGATGCTGGGTAGCTCTGGTGGTGAGCATAAAGATCCACTCTCATCCCACAATATTGCACAGCTCTGTGTGCTTCTCCACAAGCACTAAACCTGTGGGATATGTAAAAATGTAAAATCAGAGTACAAAACCATTCTGAACTGGTGTTCAAAACAATCTCCTCCTGAGTATCTCATTTGCACAACAAAAGACATCTAAGAATTTTACTTGAAGCAATTGATGCTTAAAATATTTGTGCTGTTTTCTCTTACGACTGTTTGTGCTTTTATATTTTTATAACCATATTTGGATCTGTGGGCACTTTGATATTTCCACTGTGCTTTAACAATCCATTTTCATTGATTGTGTCCTTCTGGCACTCTGTTTCATTGTGTTGTACATAATCTTGTTTCTTCAAACAAGAGTCTCGTGTTTTCCTTTTGAGCTATCTTTTTATACTTGTCTACAGAATTTGGAGGGAGAAGATGTAGAAGTCCAGTTCTTAAAAGACCTCTAGATAGCTGATCCAGTGGTAAAGCTAAGCTGTCCTTACTCCAACTTGCTTACTGTTAGTTCCAGATAAAACCTCTCTACAGTTCCTGTAGTGTTGGTTCCATATTCCTTTGGATGCACTTGAGTTGCTGCCATATAGAAGCAGCAGCAGCAGCAGCACTAATAATAAAATAAATAAATAAATAAATAAATAAATAAATAAATAAATAAATAATCAAATAAATAACCATAATGTTGTAATTAATAATAATTACATTATTATTTAGAAAATTAGAAAAATGAGAAACAAAAATAGAGATTCCTTATGCAATCAATCTTTTTGTGTTGTTTTTTAATAAACTATTAACCAGGGTAAGAACTGCCATGTAAGCCCTTCCATGCTCCCTTTTATTTATGAGGATGAAAACATTGTGATCAACAGATACTCCAAGAAAGCCACAGTCATGGCTCATAACTCCTGAAAAAGAGCCAGGAAAAGCACCTTCACCATTACAGAAACAAGCAAGGTGCAGAAAATGGGCAGGACACAGCCCTTCCCCTGCTGTTCATGTCACATGTCCAGCATGTAGTGCATGTTTCGTGCCACCCTGAGGCACGGCAGTTATTGCACGAGGACACAAGTGGGTGACAGTGGTGAGCCTGGCCCTGTGAACATCAGTCTGCGGGCCCTGTTTTTTTGCTGAAGCACTGTGCACAGCAGTCTTCTCAGTTAACACAGAATTAATTTGTAATGATTACTTCAACATTTCATAAATTAGATTGAGTGAGATAATATATGGTAACTGCATGCATTACAGAATGCATTGACGTCTTTACAAAAAATGTCATGACATGGCAATTATACTACAGCAAAACAAATTATTTCAAAGTGGCTCAAATTGTATTTCTCTCTAGTAAACGAATCATAACACTTTAACACCCTCAGATAATCTGCAATTCAATGAACAAAAATAGAACCCAAATGACAACACAGAGAAGTTAGAGTGCTCAGGGCAAAAAGATGTGAAAAGAAGACAGGGAAGAGAAAGAAATAATACACTGAGAGATAAAACACTGTGCAGAGTTCAAGAAAAACAGGATCAAAGTTGCTGTGCACTTTTATTTTCACTACTTTTTTGATTTATTGCCTAAAAATAGTTTATTATACAGTTGAACAACAATTAGTATTTACTAGAAAGGGAAAGTACTACTTTTTATTTTTTTATATTAAATATTAATGTAGATCTAGAAGTGTAGTTTAATGTCTATGAATTAAACTTTGGTTCTCATCATGTTTTATTTTGCTCAACCTGAGCTTTCTGAGTTCTGTAAATTGGCTTCAAATAATTTAGGATTTCATGAGAATGTTACCCTTAGTAACTCATTAATGACTTAGCATGGTCTCAGAAGTCCGTACTGCAGACTGGGAGAAAAAAAATGGTCTCCAGTAGTGGAATATAAACAGGATTAAATACAGTGGTAGCAATTTAGAATATGGAGATATTATAGTGCTTTGGTGTGACCCTGATCAATGATTAGTGAGCTCAGTGCTGCTGTTTGCTCAGCATGGAAGGAGCAGAGAAGGTGGCAGTGCATTGGCCTCCATTGTTGCCTTCACCCCTCAGAGCACATAAGGGATATAAAGACTATTTTGCATGTGGTATAATGCAGGGACATGAGCACTGTATTTCTTTGCAGATATCAAGTATTTTGTGGCATCTTTCAAATATGTTCTTCAACCGTTTTATGGATGATTCTTATTCAAGTGAAAGAAACTTCAGTGATACTTGTATATTCACAAGTAATAGACCATTCCTAGGTTCCATTAGAAAATCAGTCTAAGAAATAACAATTTTCTATCAACTCCTGTTTTGAATGGCAATTTGTTTCCACTGTAGGATTTTAACTGGTTGTGTGTAGTGGTAAAATAATCACAGCATTTGCCATCTCTGTACTTATGGACCAAAAGGGAAAGTAAAGATGCTGATTCTTGGGCTAATGCACAACCATGATAACAGATGCACAGCAAACAAGTGATTGAAACAAGAGCTGATGTACAAGAGAGAGAGATAAGGCTGCTGGATTGTTTTTGTCTGTGGGATGAATACTGTTCCATAGGGAGAAGTCATCTGTTTTCAGTTAAAATTCTGAATCCTGTCTGCCTGCTCCCTGCATCTCTCATATTAAACTCTGCATAATTACTGTAATGATATTTCAACAAATGAAGTATAATATAAGCCTCTTCAGAATGAAGAAGAAAATCTTTAGATGAAGGAATAAACAGTGAAAAATTGCATTATGCTATTAACTTATTCTTGCTTTTCAAATTGTTTTTATAGTAACAAGAGATCCAAAAGTGTTATATGCAAGACATTGTACCAGAATAAAACAGTACTTTTATCTAGGATTTTACAAGTACCACACAGAGCATAAGATATTCATTCCATGTATCTGTTCCTTAATTGTAGAGCAACAAATAACACTGTAACACCCTATGCATACCTCTTCTTTAAAAAAACCAAAACAAGCAAAGAACACCACAAGGAAAAGACTGTTCCACAGGACTTTTCATAAAGATGACATCCTGGCACAATGACAGAAAATGCTGGAGACCAATAATTTTATCATATGAATGTAGGCTTTTGATATAAGTCCAGAAATCTTATTACCGCTGACCTACAAGAATATCCTATGTCAAGGACAAAATCCCACAAACTCCTTGTAATGTCTAAACATGAAGATTATGAATTTTTTAACCTCCTGAAGTGACAAATTTAACTTCTTTTTTTTCACCATAGAAATTTTCTGAAGCAATTAAAAAAAAAGGTACATCAAAATAAAGAAACATTTCCCAGCTGGAATTATCAAGCTGCAACAGTTAACTTTTTTAAGAAATCAGAGAGTTTTATTTCCCTCCCAAAACTCAATCAAAGCATGACCTGACCACAAGAACATGAATCGTTCTGGGGTCATTCATAATACATAAATAGTGATATGGGAAAATCTGTTTTGAAGGCAAATTTACGGTAAACCAAAATAACAGCTGAGAGAGAGAGAGAAACAGCCTGGACAATATTGTTGTTGAGTATCAAAATAAAACCATCCAATTAACAGAGTGACCTGACTTATAAGTAAAATTTTAAGAAAACCAACCCCTATGACAACTGGCAGAAAATAGACACTGAAAGCTTCAACTGCAGCTTTCTGATAACATGGAGTACAAGCAACACAGAGATTCAAGCAACATTATACTTCATGCATGCAAAAAGTGCTTGGAAACAGGAATACATGTGGAAGGTAACTTTATTTTTTAGTACTAGCTGATTGTGAAGAAATTTGTGCTTTTATAGTATTTCTCTTTGACTCCTGCACAAGACAGAAGCTTCGCAAGCTTTCTAAAATACTGTGATGAGAAATACTCCCCACTTTGAAGTGAGACACAGAAGAGCTGTGTTTTTAAAGAAAGTGCAAGAACAGAAGTCTGGTGAAGGTTGATGGTCAGTTTACAGTTTTGGGTATCGTACTTTATCCCTGAGAAAAGATCAGGTTTTAGCTTCCATGTAGAATGAAACATTCCTTTTGTCTGATGAGCTCTTACTTGTAGATAGGGACTTGTAACAAACCAAAACCTGAAAACTAAGCCATAACTTGTCTTCATAGATGAAATCTGTATTTACATCCACTGCACTTTTCTTCAGTTGTAGACCAGAAAAGGCAGCCTTCTCAATAGCTTATACTAATTGTCCACGAGGCTCTACAAATGTCAAAATGCAGACAAGGAGAGAAAAAATTAAAGAGTAAGGTTTACACTCTAACTACCACAATTATTATTCTGAAAAAAATGCTAGGCTTATCTGCAGTAGAAAATAAGGAAGTAAGGAAGGAAGGGGTAAGGAAGGGTGGCAAATGAGGTATTCATGCAGAAGAATCTGTATCATAAGAGTTAATAATTGATGCTGCCAGAGCTAATTGGCATTCTGCTGCCCAACAACAGCAAAGCCATCTGGGGTCCAATAAAATGCAGGACACCATCAGAACAAACAGAAAGGTCATTTAGACAATGTTTGACTATAAGGATTATCCTTCTTTTAATGCTGATTTTTGTTGTTCTTTGCTTGTGAAAGGAGTTGTGGAGAGCTGTTTCTGGGGGTGCTCTGATGAGCACTGAAATGGCTGACAACCTCTTATATTCATGGTATTTGATGCAGAGCTCAGAAAGTGAAGGAAGTGGACACCTAAATGTCTGTTTGATGCTGATGAATTATATAATGTCACTGGTACCTGCCTGATTTGAATTTTATGGAGAAGTTGGAGATAAGCAACGAAGTCAATAACACTGATGTCCATATTTAAGATCCAGCATGATTTTAGGAACAGAGCTTCTTCCTGAACTGGGGCTAATAGGATGCATTTTTAGAACCCTGTAAGACAGTTAGGCACTCAATGTCCTCTAGTTTGCTTATGTCGTGTTCCAAGCTAGAAGTATAAATGAACCAGTCCTAATAACTTACACTTGACAGAACACATTTCCTGAGTCACCTTTTTTTCCTATAATCAAAAGGTATACTTGCCTTTGCACCATCTGTTAACTACATGAGTTGCCAGAATGAAGAGAGAATGTAAATTAGGTTGTGAATACTGAAGTTCACTTGCCTTTTCATTGCTTCTGTTATTTTAAAGAGTCAATTAATTTTCAATTTATTTTTTGATGAAATACTGAGCTGGGAGACCTTTGGAAATGTCTATGACTCACCAAAGTTTTCTTAATTTCTGTGATCTTTAAAGGCAGTTTTGAAAAATTTGAAGAGGTTTTTTTGTCCATCTTATAAAATGAGAGGAAAGACAGGTCCCAGAAAAGACAAAATTGTGCTCTTTCATTCCTCTCAGTGTTCAGGCTATTTTTCCTCAGGAATTCTATTAAATTATGCAGAAGAATGAATCTGTTGTACAAATAACATATTTTAGAATTTAAATTAAGCAGATGAGGAGCATGGCACAACTTGTCTTTGTGTTATCTTTCAAAATGCATGCTCATTCATAATGGATTCTGATGAGGGTGCTATAGAATCACAGAGTAGTTTGAGTTGGAAGGGATCTTTAAACAGCATCTAGTCCTACTCTTCTGTGGTGATCACAGACATCTTCAGCTAGATCTGGTTGCTCAGAGTCCTGTCCAACCTGATCTTGAATATTTCCAGGGATGGGGCACCTACCACCCCTCTGGACAACTTGTTTCAGAGTTTAAATGTGCTCATCCTAAAAAAACCCAGTCTTTTTTATATCGAGTGTAAATCTACCTTTTTTTCATGTGAAACCAATTTTTCTTTTCCTACCATAACAGGCCGTGTTAAAAAGATTGTCCTAATCTTTCTTGTAAACTCCCTTTAAGTACTGAAAGGTATCAATAAGGTCTCTTAGGAGCATTCTGCTCTCCAAGTTGGACAACCCCAACTTTCTCAGCCTTTCTTCATAGGAGAGGTGCTCCAGATCTCTCATCACTTTTTTACCTCTCCTATGAACTCATTCCCACAGTGACTTGCTCCATGTCCTTCCTGTGCTGGGACCCCACAGCTGGATGCAGGGTTCCAGGTGGGGTCTCACCAGGGCAGAGCAGAGCAGAGCAGAATCCCCTCCCTCCCCTGCTGCCCACGCTGCTTTGGGTGCATCCAAGGACACATTTGGCTTTCTGGTCTGTGAGTGCTCATGTCCAGCTTCTCATCCCCCAGCCTGTGTTGATAACTCCCCTCAATATGTGAAAAATATCACAGTGCCGTGATTGTTGAATTCTTCTTCTCCAGCTCATCCAAACTGATGCTTTATACACCTTCCACAATCTGTGTCTAGAGAGTAAGTCATGAGCAGCTGTTGAGAAATGACCTTTAAAACTGCATAAAAGGAGGCTCTTTGGAGGTGGGATTTTTTTCTTCTCCCAAATAACAAGAGGTAACACAAGAGGAAACAGCCTCAAGTTGCACAAGGAAAGTTTAAGACTGGATGTTAGAAAAAAACTTCATCCTTGTAAGGGTTTCCAAATATTGTAACAGCTTGACTCTAGAGGAGTCCCTGGAGGTGTTTAAGACCTATAAATATGGCCCCTAGAGACACAGCTTAGTGGGTAGCTTTGCACTGGTAAGTTTGTGGTTAGACTCAATGATCTTAAGGGTCTTTTCCAATCTAAGGTATTCCATGATTCTATTCTGTGTTATTGTGCCTACTCAGACCTATGTGGTGTTTGATTAAAGCAGGCAGCTAATCCTCATGCTTTGCTTTCCTGGATGGCTGCCATTAGATACATCCCCTGGGGAAATCTACAGATTCAGCTCCTGACTGAGGTACTCTTACTTGTGTTTGAGTTCCTTTTCTGGACTCTTAGGCATTCTGGAGAACAGCTACAGGAGACAGATAATCCAACTTGAGTAATAAAGGAATAAGGCTTGGTTTTCTTCCAACAGTTTATCCACTGTTCAGTTATTTTGGTAACTCCTGAATTTTCTTTTCATAGTTTGTTGACTAATAACAAAATAACACCTATTTTGGAAGCCTTTACTCTGCTTGTTTCAATTAGGGAAAAGTATTAACACACAAATGACTTTTCAATATTGTGAGCCAGAAATTAATCTTTAAAAGATTTAGGAACCGTCAAAATTTAATTTTTGGTCTGCCTTTTTTTTTTTTCCCTCATTATATCTACTTCACAGAGGTATAACATAATCACTCCAGATATAAGCTGAGACTTTCATAAAGTTGCATACAAACAAATAAGTAATGAGTACAGTTTTTTATTAATTTTATAATTTATTCTACTCAAAGAAATGAATTCTTTGGCTTTTTCACTTCAAAATGCTGCAGAAACTTCAAATGAATGGCTCTTATCTAGTGGAGTCTGTTGTGAATACTTACATACAGCAATAGTGAATATATATGTCTGTAACAATACAAACTAAATTTTGGGGTTTTTTTGCTAAAATTATTTGGAAATTGGAGGTCATGGTACTTGATTGGCTATTTACATAAGTCATCCAATCTGGAGATATAACAATACCATATTTTAAGGAGCTCATGAATTTTGTTGATTTAGACACCAGCTATAATCAATTGCAACTGGTTCTGCCATTTGAAATGCAGCTAAAGTATTGTATGTTGTTTTTGAATGTGAATGTTTATTAGGAATTCAGGTCTTTTTACAACTGGCTTTGCTCTAATATGTTGTGTTCCTCTTTTCAGTAGCTCAGTGAGCATGTGAAGCACCTGAATATCCACCTCTGCTCTGTTTTTTATAGGAAACTGACACATTCTGCACTGATGTTCCTCTCTACTCTTCTGTTATCTTATAACATAATGAATGCTTTCTCCATTTATAAAGTGCCATTTTGGCACTGTTTCCCCATTTAACATCACCCAGAGAAATTTTCATTAGCACCAGATAGAAAACCTCTCATTTTGGTGACAATCCATATTGCCTTGATGAAAGCAGACAGAGTATGTTTGCACTGAATATTAACCAGACGGCATGTGTGAAAAAGCTGTGGCAGGTGATCCTTGACAACAGCATCCAGCCAAGTCTAACAATGATACCAGCCCCTGGAGTGCAAGCTCAGCATAAGCTCTCATTTTAGGAATCCTTTTATGTTATGTTACACAGAACTTGGATGCAGGGTGATCCAGCAGGCTCATACATTCAACCTGATTGCTGTAATAGTAAGGACACTTTCTGTGTCCTAGAAATTGCAATTTTGAAAGACAGAATAATTAAAGAAAGGTGGTGAATTTGGGCTTGGATCCAGGGCAACATAATCTTACATAAATCATATCCTTCATTGTTGAAAAACCTGATCCTTTACAATGTCTTCAGTCAAGGCCTTTGTCAATGCTGTGGGAAATCATCGAATAAACTATAAAATATTTAGATTTTCTCTAATTGTATACAGACCTGGCCTATTGGAGAAGGGAACCAGCAGTTTGGGTGAGAGATTACATTTCTTGGGAGAGGAAAATTACAGACACTGCTCCTCAAGATTCAGTCCAGGAGGAGGTCTTATCCAATGTTTTTTGCTAGCAACCTTCTCAGTGAAGCTAAGAGTGCACTATTTGAAATTTAGTGACAACATAAAACTTGGAGAGCCATGGGCATAGGAAAAAAATGCAGAACAAAGTGGATGATCTTTCAAATACAACTACTAAGAGCAAATAAGGGAAAATGGCATGAAATATAAGGGTGAAAAGATGCAGAGCTAAGATTTCTTTTAGAAAGTGGAAGATTGCCACTGGAAGATCTTAGTGAAATTTTATTGGTACAATATAGCCCATGGGTGCTTATCTCTTAAGTTTTTCAGATCCACACATGTCTTTCAGCAGAATTGTTAGCAGCCTGCCTTCATACGTTGCATATGGATTTTCAAAAAGCCCCAAAAGTTTGGTTTTTGAAAAGTCCATTTTATGTCTGGCCAGAGTTTACAAGATATACCCATAAAAGGTACAGTGATAGATCACAGAACCAGAATTTTAAATGGGTTACCCTATCACCACATCTGACCCCTCTGTATTAACACAGTAAAAAGACATTAAGAAAAACAAAAAAAGCAAAAGGAATAAAATCCTTTTGATTAAGGAGTCGCAACTATAAATTCTCTTTTACCTTTTACCAATGCCCTTGTACCTGGACAAATGCTTTCTATTTTTAATGTTTAAAACTCCTTTCTCTTTTTACTCTTATATCTTCTGCTTTGTAATCCTTCTTCAACGTTACAGCATCTTAACTCAACCTCTCCTTCCTTTTTCCCTCTATGCCTGTTCCAAGAGACTATACTTCCAGAGTATCAATTCAGTCTAAATGAAATATTTCCTCAGGTGCTTCTTGTTACCGCCACATATTTTTTTTTCTTCTTGTTGTTTTGGGGGGTTTTGTTTGTTTTGTTTTGAGTTTTTGTTTGTTTGTTTGTTTGTTTTTCCTTGTGTTAATTTAGTTTTGAGTCAAGATTTTTGAATCTGGAAAGTCGAAATATATATACATTTTTAAAATAAAACCCCATGTCATATTCCACATAGTGTTCATTCCTATGGAGGTAGAACTAGTAAGCATATTGGAAATTTGTTTACCAGAATTTCAACTTTGCAAGAAGTGAAGCTGAACAACATTTTTCGAGATTAGTAAATGTAAAAGGCCCAGTAAAATGATCAAATATGTTGTTTATAGTGCCTCTGCCATGAAGTTGGTCACATTTAGTATACATAAGACCGAGAAGGTTTGATAGATATTGAAGAAAGCCCACAAGGTCTTAATGAATAAATTTAGGCTAAAACCTCCATAAGAATTCTGCATGCACACGTTGCAGTATGAGCTTTTACAAAGTTGTTTTGTTTCTTTCACAGAATGTATTCAGTGTTGTGTCAGGTGATGGGAACAAAATTATAAATATTGGTGATTAATAAAAGATGGTGGCTGGAGAAATCAGTCTTTTTCCCATGACGTTTGATTAGAGTATCTTGGGTTGTTCACTGTCTTTTGAAACTGCAGAGACCAAAATGCTGGGGGGACAAAATCATCAGTGTATAACATCTTATTTAAACATAGTGCTTTATCCAAAATCCTATTTAGAAAGAACCTCTCATTTTACAATCTCAGACCATTTTACATAGGTTACAGTCTCAGCACACCTTTTAGGAATATTGAATGTATTTCATAAATTTTTGCAAGGGAGAACTGAACAGGGTCAGTAACTTACCTCAAGTGACTGAGAAAACAGACGAGAAAAAGCAGAAATAGGAACTAGAAAAATCAGTTCTTACATTCTGATGTGAGGCCCAGGTAACAGCAGACAGGGTTTGTATTCAGTTTTACAATGGCAGTTTTCAAAAGGATTCTGTATTTTTAACCAGGTGCATTATTTCATGAAGAATGTTCAGTTTCTTAGGAAAATGGGATTTTCCATTTAAAAAGTCATGTGGATCTGTAATGGAAATATTTTTGTTGAATAAGTTTTTATTTTGACTGGAATATGTTAAAGGGAATAGCAGATTGGCTACTGCATGTCCTTATTTCCTTGTAAGACAGGTTTTTTAATGATCTGATTCTCACTGCAAGATATAAAATAACCACAGAATTCAGGCATGCTCTGCTTCTATCTTCTTTTGGAAGGGACACAATTGTGTATCACAGATGAAGTAATCTAATTTACGAGAACGGGCATTAGTGCAGTACTGTAAATCATTGTCATGTATTTATGGATTGAAACTATATCTTAGTAGCAAAACTTAAAAATGAAAACTAAAAAATAAAGAAATATTTCATTTTAATAAACATTGTTTTTAGGAAAATAAATACACCCTTGACAATAATAGTGTCGCTTTTCTTTTCTTTTCTTTTCTCCACCAATAGATACCACCCGTGTCTTTTGCTCAAAAAATCACTTTACATGCTCCCACACTTCATATAATGAATTCTTACATGAAATGTAGATTTTTAAAAATCTAATATATTTCAATTTAGGTTTCTGCTGTAATCACTCTTGGTCTACTCTTTTCAGACATTATTTATTTTAATCTTCACTCATGCATCATCACAAAAGTCAGATTTATTTTATTCCATAACCCCTCACATTTCAGTTTATCCACCAAGATTTCATTATATGTTGTCTTTTTTATGCACTCCTGATATGATGAATCTTACAGAGAAATACATTTATTAAACGCTGCTGCTATAACTTCAGTAAACTCACATCTCCAAAATTTGACATCTTAACTATTCTGACAAGTGTCACTCAATTCCAGATAGTTACAGAATTTTTACTGATTTCAAAGTGCCAATGACTTTAGGTTCTGACACCATCTGCCCTTACTTTAAAAAAAAATTCCCAATTGTTTTTTCTGATGTTTCTTACAGCATGCTCTATCTAAGGGAGTTTGATTATGAAATGGATTCAGATTGCTTGACATAAGTGGAACTTCCTGATTAACTGCTAAATTGTGTCAGATATGGGTCACAGGGTTCTCTGTATCAAAGACAATCCCATTCATTTTGCTGGCATGACCTTATCAGCTTTTAAAAGTATATTTTTACCTAGAACAGTAGTGCAGAATGCACATCTGTTGGGAATCACCTGCAAACAGCCTTGGACAAAAAAGTTTCACTTAATAGTATCTCATTTATAGGGCACATGCATATTGGTTTACCTTGTTATTAAATATTCTCTCATTCTCTATTCAGGAAATTTTGAATTATAAATATCACCTTGACTAGAACTTGAACTTAGCACTGAGAAAGAGTAATTTCATTCAATCTGATGACTCCACATGGCTATATCTACCCTACAGCATATAGGTCCCTCTGTGGGACCTGCGGTTTTTTGTAAAGTTTCAGCTAAGAAAACCAGGGCAGATCAGAAGCGTGCTGAAAAGCATAACTTTTTACAAATCTCTCCCCTACATACCTCATTTAACTTTACCATCCATACTGTGATCCTCATCATCAATAGTCAAAGGACAACATTAGGTGATGTTCTTTTGTCTTCCTTAATGCCTGTTGGATATAGACATGAGTCAAGGCATCGCTTCCAATTTCAAGGGCAAAAATCAGTTGACAGGTGGTCACTAAATGTGTTACAGCACTTTAAAGCCAGTCTTACAAGAGGAGCATATGCAAACTGCATGAGTTACAAAAGCATTATCTTGTGTGAGGATTATCTTGAAAACAATTTTTGATAGTAAAACAAAGAAAAGAAAAATAAATACTGGCATGTCATAACCTGAAGCTGCAAAAAGATGGATGAAAATGAATCTACCACAGTTTAACCACATATTAGTAAAGAAAACCTGAATGCTCAATATCCTAAATATTTCATTATTTTCCAAGACATTTCCCCCATCCCCCATTTTGCTTTGAAAAGTTTGTACTGGTAAGAAGTTGAGCATTTTCACATTTTGTGCCAGGGAAGGTATCTAGACTGCTTCTAGAGCAGAGGCACAGCCTGGAGTGCCTTCCCAAAAGCCAGAAATCAGACAGAATTGTCCTGGTCCTTCAGGGGGAAAAAAAACTTGGTTAGAATAGGCAGATTTACGGCCCATCATATTGCACTAAATAAAAGACAAATCTAAAAAACACCCCTATGTTTGCCTGCCTGGCAGTGCATTTGTTTTATGTTCAACTCTGACCACTGCCTGCTTATAGATTAATAAAGAACCATTAATTAGAGTAAAACGGATCTATAGACTCCAGAGAACTCCAGTCCCCGCAATCCTCTTGCTGCAGCTCTTTTCTTAAGAGTGGTGTGCTTTTTGACCATAACACTCATGGAAAAGAGTTGGGAAACATGCATAATGTCTCCATGATTGTTCTTGCAAGCTCAGCTTTCTCCTAAAAATCTCTCTCTTAGCACACCTTTCAACTGCCCCTGGCCTGCAGCACTCATTTTAGCAGTTGTGTTTCTTGTGTGTAATGTGTTTGGAGGTGCTCTGTTTGAGAGGCACAACACAGGTGCTGCTGCTTTGCCTTGTCCTAATCAAAAAATGAACAACAGTCCTAGCCCCTGGCTGAACTGCCAATATTAAATCACTGCTGTGAGCAAGCTCTAGGGTTTTGTAAAGAAACTATATGTGATTTTCATAGATATATTAAATTGTGCCTAGGAGAGACATCACATTTTGGGGGGAAAAAAACCAAAAGATGAAGGCTGTTTTGGAATTCCTCCTTTGGCATGTCAGTCATTGAGTAGCCTGGGGAAAATGAAATGAAACTTATCCATGAGGAGTCATTAAAAGAGCAGTGCACACAATCACATGAACATATGCATTATGATGCAGAACTATAATGAAGTGTGCTGGAAAAATGAAAGGTGTGGTGTGAGATATTCCAGAAAAGTTGGATTGAATCTGTTACATGAACTAAGATTACAGGGCAATTTCAGCAGTCATGTTTGGTCTCTGAATATTAGTGGTGGCAGACAGAGCTTGTTGTTATCTATACATATATGTAGCATGCATTGTGTCACCCAGTAGGAAATGAGTGGGGAAACAGGAAGAAACTGAGACAATAAAAATAAAATAAATGTCAGGAGTAAAAGTAACCTTTGCATTCAGGTCTGTTAAACTGCAAAGGGGTTTCCTTAGGGAAACAGTAAAAACATCATCACTTCCCTCATTTAAAACAGGATCAGAAAAACCTACAGGGCTACATTCTGCTCCAATTTTCTGAATATCATTCTGGCTTCAAAGCTCTGTGTTTACTTTTCCAACGATATCAGCTAAAGCAGAATCTGCTTCTCCTTGGGAACAATTTATTTTAGCAAGGATTAGTAGGAAAATGGAATATACAGTCCAACAGGCCTTTTTGCATTGTTAATACCTATGGCAAAATCTTCAGATGGGATTGAGTCTCTTAAAATAAATATTGTAATAGATTTTAATATGTATTTAAATGAATTAAGTTGATGTCCTAGGAATGTTTGAGGGCACAGATGACATGGACCATTACATTAGCATAAATATGGCATTTTCAAATAAGATTCAAATTTTCAGTGAAAATGGATACTGTTTTAAATCTTTCATCACTGGCTTGAATGTTACTAAGCCATGTTGCTATATTTGTGGCAAGAATTGTCCTGAGACCATAAAATAAATTCCACGTGCTTCTTTGTTTGTTTGGGTTTTCTGTTGTTGATTTTTCCCCCCAAGAATTAGATTCAATATCAATCAAAATTTGTTACTATGGCTAACATGTATGTAACTAAAATTTGTTAGTATGGCTAAGTTTAGCATATTGTAGACCTTCCTTTCTTTTTCTTTCTTTCTTTCTTTCTTTCTTTCTTTCTTTCTTTCTTTCTTTCTTTCTTTCTTTCTTTCTTTCTTTCTTTCTTTCTTTCTTTTGTATTGGCTTGCTCTTTTCTATAGAGGGAAACCCTTATTTATGTAAAAAAATCTCTCACAGAGTTTAAGTGAAAAACATATCTTGAGAATAAATCCAAATAGAATAATATCACTTGAAAGTCAGTCACATTATATTTTAGGTAATCAGCTGGCTAATGACTTTGGTTGTCTCTCTGATAAAGGGTGCTGATTTTCAGAATGAAACTCGTTAGTGACTTATGTAAAATGTAGCTGTACTTTTTGCTGCTCAAAAAATCATTATGATAATTTCTTAGAGAATCCATTCAGCAAGGATAAATGGTGTTCATGTTTTGTTTTCTGGACAGATGATGATACTGCAATGGCAATACAGTAATTCAACATTTAACTCTTTTTCAAATGAGATTGAAATAGTATTTTAAAGCTTGCTTCTTCTTTTTTTTTTTTGTTTTTGTCCAGTGATAAAGATAGACATGTGTCAGCTTGATGATGGAAAGGATATCACGCAATTATAACCATCATTATTCAGCTAAGCTCTGTTCACTGAATATACGTTTCCATTCTCTTGGCCACTCTGGTATGAGGTTCCTGCCCAGGTCCTTGATGAATTTTAAGTACCTCATATCTTGGTACTAACCTACCTCCAGCTTGTTTTCATTCTATACTGTCTTGCCCTAGGAATGTTCAGCTCTGTGCTTGGAAAAAAACCTGTCCTCTGGGAAAATAAATATGCAAAATAATACTTCCATTTGCTACTAAATAGTCACTTTTTAAATTTTAAAATAATTTATTAATGCAGAAAAATAAAAAAAAGAAGCTGCACACAATTTACTGCCTGAGAACAGTTTTAAATCCCACCTCTGTAGATCATGTAATTTCCAAAGAACAAAGTATTAACTGTAATTGTTCATTACTGAATGAAGTGCTGAAAGCGTGCAGAGGTTTGCCTCCTGGTGTCCATTGAACCAGTCTGCCAGCTGATAAACACCTCACTGTATGCCTCTGGCTACAGTGAGATATCTGACTGACATTGCATAGAGAAAACTGGCTCATTAGCTGTGAAACTGGTTGGAATCAGCAGTGTTACTTAGCATGTCCACAGGGGCATAAAATAGTATAAAATAGTATAAAAGTAGATTAATTCTACAAAATAAAATCAGTCAGTACTGTTCAAACTATCCTTTCAAATGGTATTGATATGCAAGTTCTATTTTGTGCTCACCAACTTGCAGTCATTTTTGAGGAGACCTCCTTAGTGAAGGTGTTGCAGTGAATGCCCAGTGATTACTAACTGCCTGTTCAGGAGTTCAGAAGAAGACAAAGTAAAGCTGATTTTGAAGGGACAGAGACCACAGCAGGACAAAAACCTTCTCTCCCCTATTTTTTTTTTTTTTGGCTAATTGGAAACAGAAGGCATGCAGCATCTTCCAGGGCATTTGTCATGCCATTGCCAAGGACTGTGACACCTTTGGTGCCACAGTGGCTTTATGTGGAAGATCATACTTTTGAAGAGGGAAAAAGGGAGTTTAGAGAGTGAAAAGGTTTTTAGTTCATTCCCTTTTTCCAAAAGCAGACACAACCACACCTATATCACATATTCTGTGTTGTGACAGATTTTTAAGGTTTTTTTGGGAAAAATAAAGGGATAATATTTTTAGTGATTACTTACTTTTTGCATAATGTAGGAGTGTGTTTTGTTAAAAAGTCACAGAATGATATTAAGGAATGATATTAAGGTAAAGACAAGAAAGGTTCTCACTTTGAAACATAGCTGGGAGTGTAATAGTCCTTGATTTGCTTACACAGTTATCCTGGGGTGACAGGACCTCCTGATTTGTCTCAAAACCAGAACACCTGTTTAAAAACACCTGCGTGCAACTGGCTACTTGTGACTAAAGAGAGCTCTGTACCTTCCTATCACTGTGTTCATATATTCTATTAATTTCAAATGATGTAAAAACTTCATCATGTTATTTTGGAATTGGATATAAATATGGTTCAGTGCAGTGGTTTCCTTCTGGGGGGCTGCTACCAGCAGGCTGTTTACCCCAGACCAACTGCAGTAGTTCGTGGGTCCCTCAGATCTGCTAGCTGGAAGTGTGGATGAGGCTTTGGAATGAAGAGTGGGCTTCTGCCATGGGTTTGAAAGGTGTTTATTGTTGCAGCTCCACAAAAGTGGAAAAGGTAAGGCTCGGCCTGTCCTTCTCCCTTATGTACCCCAGGACATAGCCTGAGGCCACAGGAGAATTCGGGTCAATGGATGGGAAGGGGTTGGGTGTTCTAGAGTGGGACACTCAGCAGGACAATTGAAGAGGGCAGGTGCTTGAGCACCTGGCCAAATGGGAGATGATTTCTCTTCAAGTTTCCAGGGTGATTGACAAGGGGCTCCCCTCTGGGAGCTACCATGAGGGTCAGGGGATGGGTAAGAGGATTCGGGAAGGGACATACCAAGTACAAAATAAATAAATTACATATAAAACTTTGAAAGGCTTAATCATGCGCTGCAACAGTTCAGATGGCTCATTATATGAATAAAGAAATAGATTCACACACTTTACAAGTCTATAAATGTACCATATTTGGTCTTCAAGGCTGGTACTCAGAGCTTGCACTCGCAGCTAAAAGGCAGCTCTCAAAACCCAGGGCTACTGCCCTTTCCCAGCCTCGTGGGAAGGCAGTGCCTTCAGGACTGTGGTCCTATCTGAGTATTGCCTTCTCCTGAGAGCTGCACGCTACATAGCAGCAAGGCCTGTACATAGAACCAAACAAGAAGGGGCTATAGTCCTTTGAAACCTTGTAGTTACTCTGTTGATAGGTAGAGAGCATTTTGCATCCTATTTCTGGAGAATTTAGAAATAATGGAAACATAATGAAGTTGCAAGCTAAGCGAGCTCACAAAGAAAACTGAGATAAGCAGAGAAAATATATTCCTGGCCAAATAGACATGATTTTATTGAAGGACAGTAAGAAATAGGACACAGAACAGGTGCACTGTCTTTCATAACTGACACATTCAGTGTGACCATAGTCATTCTGCAGCATTCATACCACTTGGCACAGGACTGAACAACTGTACAAGTTTCAGAAGAATGAACTTCATCAGTATACCTTTCCAGTGCTACTCTTCATTCTTTCACAAAAAATTCACTCCCTAACCCCACGTAACTTCTCCAGGATTTAATGTGCTTTTCCAATTACATAAAATAAAGAAAGTATCTCTATTAGGAGGCAAAATATTGCCATTCTAGAGTTGACAAATATGAGCTGTTTGGATCAGTATCCAGATTAATTCCAAACAGAAAATCTTTGGGTATTTCTCCCATTTCTCAGGGAATTTCACAACTTTTGGATAGCCTGGCTTTATTTGTCCCGCCTTAATTAATTCTTCCCTGTATCTGCTAAATATTTTTGAAGGTGTTTGGCAGTTACCCTTCCCCATATTTTCAGCTAGATTAAATTTGCAGCACATTACACTGCCTTACAGGAACAGAAAATCAACCCCAAGGATTTGCTGACAAAAAAGCCCAGATGTGGTGTGTGTAGTTTTTCCATCTTTCTTCCCCTTTTAGTTGTGAAAGAATTTTCACAACTGTATTAATTATGTTATTATTCTGATACCATCTTCAATAAAGCACTTTTAGCTCTACTGCCTGGAGCTCAGAGGATTCCTCTTTTTAAATAACACAAGAAAGAGAAAGAAAATCAGATGAGAGATTGTGCTTTACTTTTTCTACCACATCGCACAAAGCGACTGAAACTGCCAATTCCCAAAGAACATAAGGTTTCTGGTGGCATTTCAGGCTATGGTGGAACTTTTCTTTTTTTCCCTTCCACATAGATTAGATAAGGCCTCTGCTGTTCATGATGTGCTGCTTTGGTCAAGATTAGCACCATTACACACTCTTAGAAGATGCTGTTGTGTTTATGAGATTATGGGATGAATCAGAATACAAGACAGGGGTCTGGACAGTGGGAGACATGGAGAGGAGCCACATCTGACAATTTCTGTCTCCTTGAGCAGTCAGTGACTATTGAAGTAGTTTTATCTTAGGTGCTGACATTTAATTTTCTAAGTGAAAAAAATCACTATGCTGGCAAGCTATCCTAATGTATTTTTTCTGGATAATACCAGCAAGTATATTTGCGATTCTGTGTGCAAGTTTTTATACTTTTATAATATGCAAGAAAACTTCTTTGAAATACTGTGGGGAAGAAGAAGCTACACAATTTATTATCTAGTTTTACTGCTCTCTGCTCCTCTGGACCATGCCACAGCTTCCTTACTATTTTTTCTTTTTTTTTTTTGCTGGACCTGACTGTGCACTTGACAGGTGCACACACCAACCTAAGCCATTTCACTGATCATAATTACAAACAGACTTACTCCGGATTTTCCCTGCTCTCCTCAGCCTCTCTGGTTCTGTGGTAGGGCATGTAAGAATGTTTTTACTCATCTGCACCTGAGAAAACAAATAAATCCTTTTTCCTGCAATATCAGTTTTGTCAAAATTATCCAGCCACCAGCTGCACCACAATTGGAGAGCTTTGATCAGTGGGACTCAGTCCTAGTGCTCCTGGCACCTCTTACTCTATGCAGTGACTTTTCTAAGGCCGTGCTGAGGACAAAAGACAACTTCTTTCAGACCTGAACTGACCTCCAATAATCTCCTGAGTGAACGAACAACTCAGCCTGTGAAGGTGTGAACCCTTTGGTAAGCAGACACGTGGTAGATGGCATTTCCTCACCCTGTCACTGCTAAGTACAGTTTGAAAGCAGTTTCTGTAAATGGTCTTCCATGCTGCAGGTGAGTCACCTCAGGTATCTCCTAGAGCCTGTGCTCATTCACTTTCCAGACAGACTGCAGGTCCTCTGTGTTTAAATGTCCTTAAAAGATACTATTTACTGTAAATGCTGTAAAAGCTCTGTTACTGACTCTGTGTAGCTTGGGCTATTTTATAAACCATATATGTGATGATGGCACCAAAGCAGGCGATTCACATCCATTCACCCTATTTACATATGATTATAAAACATATCTCCATCTTTGCCCTCACAAAATTCAGTAATAAAGCTTTCACTGATCACAGTAAAAGATTTGAACAAATTACGAGGACATTATAAAGTATTGAACACAAACACTGCTAGATTCTATTCCAGTGCAGTTTGCTATATTTTTAAAATGGATTCAAGGAAATTCCTTTTTTTAGTTAGCAAAAGAGAAAGAAAATTCTTTTGCTGTGTTTTAGCTCTGCTTCTTTTTGCATTATTGTAGTTCTATTAAGTGTTGCTTTGACATTTGACACGTGCAGGTTTTTTATCACAATCTAGACACTTCTGTCATTGAAAGCTACTATGATCCCAGGTTTTTAGGGAAAATAATTTCATGATAAGAGTTTTTAAAGAAATATAATAAAGCAAACAGAATTTTAAAAAGTCAGTCAGGAGGATTGCATTACAACAGAACTGTTTTTCAATAAACATGAAAACCAACATCTGCTGTTCCCTTTAATATGTTGAAAATTTCATTTGATTTAGATCTGTGTATAAAATTACTTTTATATTACTTCAGAGGTAATTTTCAGCTTAAATGTGTCTGTGTTTTGTGGCATAATTTATGACTATGTCCACAGATATGACTGCTTTTATTAAGATAATTTTTCAATTTTCTTTCTTTTATGAAAAAAAGGAAAGGTACTAAGTGATTACAGAAAGATGTATTTCTCCTTACATCTTTTTCTCTTAACATTTACTCCATAAAGTAAATAGACCCATGATGTGCAATACTTCTATAAAGAACCTAAAATGATTAAAGAATCATATAATCTGGGCTTTATGGAATCAAAATATTAAAGAATTTAATATTGTCTGAAAATCAAGTTTTCCTCAGCATCCTCATACATGATACTAAGAGGTATTTACTTGTTTTCCTCCTACCTCATTTGAATTCAGGAAGGTAATGGTGAGGAAAAGAAACTCATAGAGCAGATGAAAAAGACTTCATCTCTGAGGTCTGAGAAGCACTTTAGGAGGAGATTCACACCACAGACAGGAAGCACCACATTCCACTGGTGGGTGAATAAAGAGGAAGGAGGTGCTCACACAGTTTACTGCTATTGTAGGAAGTACCATAAAGTGCACAAAACCCTTTGTCTGGAGTTCTAGCAGCAGACTAGCTCCACTGAGAAGCATAACAATGCCATTTTTGTCCTGCAGCTATAGGTAAATTCTCTCAGATGGCAGAGATCCTTTGCTGCTCCTGAGCAGGTACAAAAAACCTTAAAGTTTATATATATATATAGATAGATACACATATGTATGTATGTATGTATGTATGTATGTATGTATGTATAAATTATACCTATATATATGCAGATGCATTCTATACTGGAGCTATGAGGTTATCTTGAGGTCATGGTGTGATGAGTGATGCGTACTTCACTCTTCTGAAAATTGATTGCATCATGGTTAACAGAGTGGCTGCCCTCTTTCAAAGTTGAATTGGATCTCTTTCGAATTTTTTCAGCATGTGCTTTCTCTAATCCCAAGCCAATAAGAGTCCCTGAATTTTACTGTCTGACTTCCTCATTCTTGAGTGAAGCCTGTCTTTAATCCCCTTGTATTTTCTAAGACATTGAGAATGCATCTCTCTAAACTGAATACCATCTTCACTAAGTCATTTAGCTCACAACTTGCCTTTTGATACATGCAAGACTACATTTGTTCCCAAAATTGCATAAGATGGTGGTGCTATTGGAAGGTAAAAGGTATGTTAAAGTACTTTAAGTAACAAAAGGTAATTGTTAGTGTCCCTACAGTTTTATGTTCAGTATGTGAAGAAAAAGACTAGGCTATGAAAGCAGAACAGATCCTATTGTCACTGTTTAGCATGTGGGTTCCATCCTGTGTGAACATGGGAATTCTTAAGTGTAGGACCTGCAGGGCAATTATTGGCACAAATCACTGTCACAATTGTTTCTTGGGTTTTGTGTTTGACTTCTGTTGTATGCAAAGTTATGTTTCACTGCACTGAGTCTGGGACCACAGTCTGCATCATAAAATATAACCAATTTACCCAGTTACATGCATGGAATTAGATGACACTGCTAAAAACTAGCACAGGCTCCATATTCCTTTACTGTGAAAGAAAGAAAATCCCAAATCTCTCACTTTCTTATAGCTTTGACGCACTAGTTACCTAGTTATGTATGCAGCTGCTGGGGTTCCACAGTCAGAATTACAGAGGGTCTTTCACTGATCCTTTGCATAGCATCTCTGTTTCAGGTGTATCAGTCACTTCCTCGTTTTGGTTTTAAATTCAGAAATACATTCAGGGACTGGGTCAATGTATCTTGAACACAAGCCCAAAATAAACATACAGTGCTCAAAAAAGTAATTTGGGATTACCATACTTGGAGTTTTTTATTTTCAGCATATTTCAGGGAGACGAGCACAGATAGAGAGTTGAAGATAGGCAGCCACTGCTCAAACATATTTTTTTTTGAGGGCTGAACAAAAATGTCATTGGATGTGTTGGATGGCTTTTCTGAACTAAATTTGCGTTGCTATATGCAGAACAGAAGGAGATTCTTCAAAATTATACAACTGGCATATTTTTACACACAGGAAGGTCTGAAGACAAAATGACTTACTGGTTGCTTTTTCTGTATTTAAACATTCTTCCACAATGACCATTAAGTTCCCTGTATTGAATACGTTTTAAAAGAGCCATAATAAACACATATAATTTTGTTCTTCCGACAAGCGTATATGAACGTAATGTTTTATTTCTGTAATCAAGTTGTGACAGCCCTTGGCTTTCAATCCAATTAACTGAGTCATACTGTTACAGAACTCCAAGGAGAAAAAAATGTCAGGCCCATAAACTTAGAAATAACTGGATAGCACTCCTTTTCTTTGAAGGACACACTTCTCTTCCAACTGTATCACTTACTTAATATTTTATAGTTTCAAAATGAAAGGAAAAAAAAGATTTTGAATTCCACTGTGGGGTATATATTTAGGAAGAACTACATGCATATTATACATTATAGCAGCTTTCCAGATATATGTGCCCTGTGTGTAAGGACTGATGAATATTCTTCATTTTACTTATCCTAACCATATGGTCTCTTTATATAGAATAAGAGGAAGAAACTAAAACTTTTGCTCATGTATCATTTAGGCAAAACTGGGGAGGGTTACTGAGTATCTGCTGGTATCCAGAGGAATCTAACAGAAGTGTCTAAGAATTATGTGACAATCCTCTTTCTGGAAATGAGGATGGTGGCCTGGGAAATGCAATTTTCTTTCAAGATCTTTAATCACATCAAGTATTCAAAATCATAACCATTCCATTCTACTTAGTCCTGAGGGCAGCAACACTGACTATCACTAAGGGATATAGGAGCTCCATGCAGTTCCAAAAACAGATTGGCAAGGCACTGCGAACAGGCAGTTTGGAAGATTTGGTAGTTTTCCTTTGTTTAAAGTTCTGCCTAATCACATGGAGAAATTCGCGTTTGGACAGAGGTGGCATTTTGCAAGAAAGCACCTCAAAATAGGGATGTTCTATGCAAATTCATAACTAAGTGCCTGCATGTGAAGTGGAAATTTGATATCAGAAAGGGTACTTTCTGAGAAAAGGGGAACTGAAAGAAACCCAGACCAAAGCGTTAATGGATTTGGAGCAGATGTTGATAAAAAGCAAAGAACAAAAACAAGCTACAGAAAAAAGCTTTCACTGTACACCCTGAATTTCTTCTGCTCTGTACAAGAAGAAGAAATTCAGGATGTATAGTGAAATCCAGTCAATGCCAGATATTAATTTCAATAATCAAAAGGTGTTTTGGAACATTCACCCCGACAAGTGCATCCCTCTCACCTGAACTGAAACAAACAGAAGCAGCTGATTGTTAGTCTGATGTTACTAGAGCCTGATTCATGTTTTGGTCATCTTTGTAGTTTCTCCTGACAGTAATTTTCCTTTTTCTTTTAATCCCTGTGCTATTAAATATATTTCATAACTGAAAGGATAATTTTATTTTTAAAATGTGTAGGTTTGTGCAGAATCATTACCACCCTGTAGTTTAAGAAGTAAGCACAGCAAGAATTTCCCTGAAAGCTCCTGCGCCTTTTCTTATCCCTTCAGAACTTCAACATATTTTGGTTTTATAATTTTGTAAATGTGTTGGTTTGGCATGGCCTGGTTTCTGTACTTTTAGTACACACAAAAAAAGATGGGATTTGCTATTGGTTTGTTTTTCCTAATCACAGCTTTTGACGGATTTCTCCTGATAGGAACCCATAAAGTAAAAATAACAAAAAAATGAACACTGCGGACAAGAGTTCTCTAGCATAAAAATAAGGTGTTTGGAAGAGAGAAATAACAGCTGAAAAGAGTGAATGACTAAAAGACATGTCTCCTAGCATATCTCCATTACATAACATGTCAAGTCAACTCACTTGAGTTGACTTGACATTTTAGGTCAAGAACTTTTTTGAGTAGAAAACCTCTGTGTTTAAATACAGGAAAGGTGATGAAATGCAGTCTGTGGACTCAGCTTTATCTAGGACTGAAATGTGCTTTCAAAACCAGCATTCCAGCATCTGAAAGTTAGGAGTTTCTCCAACCATTT
The DNA here is from genome assembly GCA_024734555.1 of Trochalopteron elliotii. NCBI lineage: Eukaryota > Metazoa > Chordata > Aves > Passeriformes > Leiothrichidae > Trochalopteron > Trochalopteron elliotii. The sequence goes on from JANPWX010017324.1 coordinate 94,132, forward strand.
AAGTAATGAACTTTTATGGCACAGATTACATGGTTGTCCCAAAAATCTTTACAAAGCCTAAAATCCAGTGTTTCCCTTCACATGTCTTTCTGGATTGAAAATTTAAAATAACAACTGTGTAATAAATTTATTCTGGGAAGAGCACAATATCTTTGATGCTTACTTCATATAGGTGAACTAACCCTTTTACTAGCTTCTCTTCTCTTAGATTTTGGTAAGTTATGGTACCCCCGACAATGAAGGAGAAAAAGCTTGAACAACAAAAGCTCTTTGAGATTTTCATAATGTCACCTTGTGTGGGCTACATTAATCATCACTCTAGCACTCAGCTGGCTTCTGCATCTATTCTCTCTAATAGCTGCCATAGCTCTGTGCCATAGTTTCGCAGATGCTCTTTAAAGAAGAATGATAGCTTTGTTTTATTTCCAGATCAAGACTATATTGTTATTTCACTTTCGCAGTAATTTGCCTCTGCTATAGCTGCTCATATAAGGTATTTAAAACTGAAAAATTTTATAAACAAAGAGGTGTTTTGTAAGGTAAGAGGCTCTGGACTCAACAGATGATAATGTAGACATAAAATACAAAATTTTGTTAAGGATTTCTGTACCTATTTATTAATGTCGTTTGAGTCTCATACATCCACCCTCACCAGACAACAGTGGGTGGTCCTGATTAGGCAAGATTTGAATGATCCTGTGGACTACATGCAAAATGCTCTGTAACCTGTGACCTTATAGAATAAATATATGGTAAGTATATGGAGATACGTGTTCACTTAGGAACTAATAATGGAAATAAAATTTCAATTTTTTATTCCCAGGTACTTTCGGCACTAAAAGTAATTTGTAAGTCATTATTTTTCATGGTGTGTGAGGAAACAACTAGAAGGGACTTACAGATGAAAAGAAGAGCTAACTATTTATCTAAAAGTAGGTACAGTTTGTGCACCTCCATGTTTGAGCTGGCCCAGGATGTTTAGCTCTTCATCATGGCATCAGCAGGCTGGTCAGTAAGTAGCTCTACTCTGTGAAAAAAGAAAGAAAAGAAAAGTTTATACTTTTCTCCACAAAGCCATAAATTCTTGAGTCAATATTTTTATGTCTGTGTTTTCTTGCAGATAATTTTCCATATAACTTGGTACAAATGTAGTTCCCATTTATGTATTTCAGTGAAGTAAAATTTCTTAAAAGCAGAGAGGAAAAAAACCTAGACTTAAACAAACAAATACAAATACTGCCAAGCTGCGTGTAGGTGTACAAGCATAAGTAACTCCACTTGAAGATCTGATCATCCAACCAAAGGCAGAGTTTTTAAAGCAAATTTGAAGCTTTTAAAACACAAATGGCACATTTGTCTTCAGAGTACATTTCCTTCATTTATTTTGACTACCCTTTTCCTTAAGCTCCTTTTGCTGTTAAAAAGCTTAAAAAAATGGAGGAAATTATTTCTGCTATGTAGTAATCTAACATCAATGGAATTTGATCAACCCTGGCTGATAAATTTAGCAAAAAAACCTTGGTCATATATCATAGAGGGTTCTGTTTTCCTGTCTTAATTGAAATGTAGCAATTGCCTTACCACTGTTTAATATTCTGTGGGATATTCTGATAGACTGTAGGAACTGGCCCTGTGGAGTTTGGAGAACAGAGGACTGAGAGGTCTCATTAGAATACAAATATCTCAAAGGCAGGAGTCAAGAGGACGGTGCCAGACTCTTGTCAGTGGTGTACAGAGACAGAATGGGAACAATGCCCATAAACTAAAATGCAAGAAATTCCACATTAACATGAGGAAGAACTTTTTTACACTGAGGGCGGCAGAGCACTGGGACAGGCTGGGGAGTCGTGGAGTCTCCCTGTCTGCAGACATTCCAAACCCACCTGGACACGTTCCTGTGTAACCTGCTCTAGGTGACCCTGCCTTGGCAGGTGGGTTGGATGGGATGCTCTCCACAGATTTCTCCCAACCTTAACAATCCTGTGTTTTCACACATATCCATGGAATATGCATAATGTAATGCAGTACAAACTAGTTAACTTCATCAGAGCTGGTTTTATATTTGTTTTCTCATTTTTAATCTCAGCATATTAGAATGCAGCAATGGTTCTTGTATTCATTTAAAATGTAAAAGAAATTAGAACACCTGTCAGTCCAACCAATAGGAGAAAACCCCATAAAACTTATAATTTGGTTATTTCAATATAGAAGCTATATAAAATGTTCTTAAGAGAAACAAGCTAATGTTCTTTTCATAGTTAACTCTACCACTGAAAACAAAGAACATGTTTAATAACCCAGCTCTCAGTTCCCATGTAACTGCAAACTCCCTTTTACTTCAGAGAATATTTAGCTTTTTTGGAACTAGTTTAGAAGCCATGGAAACGACTGACTTTAGTAAGTTCTGACTCTTTCATTCTGTTTTGTCCTCTTTTCTGGTCAGTTCTGCAACTGTTGCTGTGTGGGTGATAGAAGTTATCTGTTTGTGTGAAGCACCAGTGAACACAGTGGGCCACAGAAGTGCATTAGTTTATGTTAAACATATCTTTTAACAGAATATTTTCAAAGGATGATTGAAATACTAGGAGCATCATCCTGCTTGCCCACTAAGTGAAATCACAGACAACAGGAGTATATGGTTGGTTTTGGAGGGAAATGTACCACAGGGCTTTGTTCTTGTTTTAGTGCTACATATAAACATGTGGGAATCAGCAGGTAGAGTCTGGACAAAGATTTGATTTTCAAAAAGCTTAAAATCAGCAGTGTGCTGGCAACATTTTTAAATAACTAGCATGTGATATGGCAGGTGTGATTTATGTTCAGAATAATTTATGTCCCAAGGCATGCATTGTAACAACAATAGTTTCCATAGGTTTTTTGGGGGTTTTTACAATTTTATAATAGAAATATAAAATTCTGTAGAAAATTCCCTGTAATTTAGAGTGGTAATTTATTAAAATATTAGTAAAAGGAAAAAGGCCAAATGTGATTTGAATTTGGTGATCAGATAATTAGAGTGTATTTATATTTAGGTCTGTGCTTAATTTTAAAACATATTAAATAAACAATTTAGAGTAAAAACAATAAAAAGGGGATTCATATGCCAATTAGACTGAAAACTTTATGACACAACAGGAAAAGAGTATAAAAATTAAAAGAGGGAAGACACTAGGAAGCAATTTTTTACTGTGAGGGTGGTGAGACACTGGAACAAACTGTCTAGAGAAGTTGCAGATGCCCCAAATCTCACAGTGTTCAAAGACAGGTTGAATAAATAACACCTTTTGTGTGTTATTTAGATGCCTATTCAGATGAATAGGCATCTGAATGCCTATTCAGATTAGGCAACCTGATCTAGTGAGACATATCCCTGCCCATGGCAGGGAGGTTGGGACTAGATGGTCTTTAGGGTCCCTTCTAATCTCTTAACTTTCTATGATTCTGTGATTCTATGTGACCGCCTAGTTTGTCAAAAAGATGCATGTACATCTAATTAGTGCCAATAGAAACTGTCTTAAATTATTTTAGATTGCAGAAAATATTCTTATAAAGAAAATAATCTGTCATTTATCATTTAAGCATATAATTTAGCATAATGGTGACTGTCAAAGGCGAAGACACAGACATGATCATTTATGAATGCATTGTGTCCTTGAAGCACCATGTGCTCTGTCATGTTTTGTACAACTTTTTTTTTTTTATTGTATATTCTTGCAGCTTTGTTGTAATTTTGTCTGAGAGCTGGATTTAATTCCCACTGACATAAATGGAAGGACATTTACTGACTTCTAAAGGAATTGACTAGGAAACCATCCCATTGTGGTTCCTCTGCCAGCTTACTCTTTTCACCTCCTAAGCCACAGGTCAATGCCCCAAATCTGCATTCTTTAATAACCTTCTTTTTCTTCCTAAATTTTTTCTTCTGTCTTATAATTCCATTTTAATGTGAAAACCAAACTAAAAAGCTTGACTACTTAGCTATTATGATCTTAAAATAATGTTTTTATTTACTCCACTCACCAAATTCATTGTTCTTTTCAAAGGAAATAATCTCAAGATTTCAAATATTTTATAAGAACAAATCCTTTTTGACCAGTGGCTTAAAACATATCTTTTGTGAATGTATTTTATTTTTCATTCAGATACGGCTATTTAAATTTTTCTTGGCTTTTAGTTTACTTTTCCTTTCTTTTACTTTCCTAAGTTGTATTTTTTTTTTTTGCTTTTGAAATAATCACCTTTTATATTATTTTTAATAAGGGAGGTGTGGATATTAGATCTTCCTTCCCATGGTTCCAAGGTACCAATAAGACACAAGCTGATGAATAATGATAAAATATTATGTTGTTGCAAAATGTGGACTATATCAAAGTTGTCTTAGAATGGGATATTTCTTATACACTTTAAGCTGGCTAACTATGACTTTCCTAATCTACAATAAAGGATATTTCATCGGGGAAAAAACCAGTTAATGCCTCTTAGTCAAATACATCCTGAAAGTAGTAAATGCAGTAAATCTAGTTGTTGTTCTGTTTCTATGTATACGTTGCTAACTTGGCAAAAGACTTAAGGGCTATGTATCCCTTAGCTGAACTATCTTCATTATAATACCGAAAATCACATCTACAGGTCAAAAATACACCTGTCCAGATAAGGATCTTTCCTTTGGGCATGAGTATAAGTCAGCTGTTATTACAAAAGTTACATGGAAATTACTAACCAATCATAATAGAAGGACTGTACTTGGAAAGTTACTAACCCTGAAATTCTGGGTTATATATATATATATATATATATAATATATATATAATATGTATATAATATATATATATATATATTTATATACACCAAATATAAATAATGGTGTAGAAAGTCCTGTTGGCATGTCTGAGTCATGGAAAATCACACAGCATTTAGGCCTGAGCAAATCTGAAATAAATAATCAGTGCCTCTCTAGAGTGCATAACTATTGGCCAGTTGTATGCTGGATAACGAATCCAATATTTCAGAAAACAACGTTGTGAACAAAAGATGAAGTGCCCAGAAATCTCTTCCCTTTTCCATATTAGTCAAAGTAATTGGCAAGATAATTTTTAAACATACTGCACCATTAGCATAGTAATGATAATGTAACCCTATTTATTTCACTTATCCTGTATTGCAGAGGAATGAGCCACCAGTTGTACCTGCTTTGCACACCCTTTCTGCATGGCAAACAACCACTGCTTGTGGTGGGTCTGCCCCAGGAGAGGCTGTTCACTCCCTCTTGCTCCCTGGGTTTGCTGTGTTAGAGAAGTAAGACATTGATGGACTCCAAGCAGCCTCTTTTCATGGTGCCCCACGACAGAAGTGAATCCACAAAGGACCTTGAGCTTCCTTCTCTTTGGAAATGGGAAAGCACTGTCCCATGCTACAGCAAGTTTTCTGATAGTCCATTCCTATTTTCTTGTACATCTAAGAGTCCTAGGTATTGACCAATAGCATAGACCCAAAATCCAAGTTTTTTTCAGGGAAGATTGCTGAGGGAAGATGAGTTGATTCCTATTAAGTGGAAGAAATATGGGGCTTGAGTTATAAATGGTCCCAAGAATTATTAATCTTGTTGGCATTTTAGGAGAGAAGAGTAGCTGTTCCCCTTACTGAATTAATTTTAGGTCTTTTGTGGTAATTTTTAGGGTCAGTTTCAGATTCCCACAGCCTTAGATGTAAAACTTCTGGTGCTGCATGTATTCTTGAATTCATGAACTGCATGATGAAAATATTTTCTTCACGACTTCCAGACAGTTGCTTCGCAATAGAGAAGCTTGGAGTATGCAAAAATACAGGAGCAAAGTTTTGTCCTGCTGCTGTGCTGTACTGAAAAGCCTCACCTAATGTCCCTCATGACAGGTCTCAGCACATCACTGGATGTGCACACCTGGAAATTTCCCACTTGAACCACCATCTGAACTGTCGCCTACCACAGCCTCTTGTGCTTTGGTGACAGACAGCACTAGCCACAAACAGCAGTGCTGCTGCAAAGCTGCTCCCCTCCATGCAGCACTGGTGCCCTGAGGCCTAACAGTATGTTGCATGCTCTCACTGTATGGGAAAGATCATGCATCCATACAGGGGGAATGGGTGAAGGAACAATTTGTGTTCAGCCTTGTCATTGCAGGAGTCTGTCAGGGACTGAGAAGAGCATCTCCATGTACCAGAGGCACCTGAACCAGGCCTGATCCTTGATGGATCAGTTTTATCTCTTGAAACCATGTCTTAGAATTCATGATACCCTTCTACAAGCCTGAAATAAGCTCATCAACAAACAGAAATATTTAAAATCAAACAAAAAAACTATTATTTTTATTAAAAGGATGACAAAGTCCTTCCTTCCTTCCTTCCTTCCTTCCTTCCTTCCTTCCTTCCTTCCTTCCTTCCTTCCTTCCTTCCTC